>JAMYHX010000779.1:0-12668 GCA_025529335.1 Rhizopus sp. PT2906 | reverse complement strand
ATTAATTATACAATGAACCCTGTTCAAGAAACGAGAAAAGGCAAAAATCCTTGGCTCAGAGGATCCAGTGACACTTGAATCTCGTACCATAATCATTTCTACAAACAGAAACAAAACAGTAAGCCAGATGGAAGTTTGGAAATAATTACTTGTCAAGTTGAACCAGGATGTAACAGATAATGCTGTAGAATGCGCATTCGAAAAGTTATATGGGTATTTTAGCCTTGGTCTGTAAGCATTTCTTTGTTCAAACAGCTTTATGGATGTGGAAACTGCACATATACTTTATGTTTATATGTACAACGGTGTGCAAACTTATTGCAGAGATATACAAGATGGGTGAAGATGGGACTTATTTCAGGGCTTTCTTTTTTAGTTTGCACTAGTACAGATAGCAAGGTTTCTGAGTCGAGCCACCTTTGATTCACTTTTGCTCAATGTCACAATTCTTTCGAGTCTGAATCAAGTTCTACGATTGTTACTGAAGAGTTAACTAGATACAAGAAAGAAATGAGACAAAGAAGGGTTGAAAATAGCCTCTTTTACGTTCCACATTGATCGTCAGTATGTCATTTGCAGATAGTTGAAGTAGTTATTAAAAAACAATCAGAGTCCTGAAAGATAATATTAAAGTCAAGGATGTATGATTAAGAAAAGAGGATACGAGGCTGCAAATAAGAGTCATGGGTTGATGAAGGAGATATCTCTTCAACTGGTGTCAAATATCAAATGGTTGTGAGTGAGCCTAGGGTTTGCTTAGTATTCTTGGTCAATTATTGAATGTGCTATTCACGTTACAAAATGAGGATATGAATGGTATATAAAAAAGAATATGGGCATCAAGACTACGACTAGTGTTTACGATATTCATATAGAAAAATCAAACTTTTCCTCCCTTTTATGGCTACTGTTTTGTAATTCCTTTCATTTGCTTTCATATTTCCAGTGTATAAATCAACCTCCGGCACTACAAAAAAGGAAATAGGTATATAAACATTGAATATGAAAATTTCCTTTTTCTCCTTTCTTTCACAAAGCAATATGAACGATACATTTCTACAGCATCAATTGAGCCAAGAGAATGCATTGACAGATGCATTATTTGCTCTCTATCACTCATCAAAACACCATACGACAGAGAACATACAGCGATTCATTGACTTGTGTAATTACTATCACCTAAAATATCAGCGTATGCATGATTCATATTAATTTTGTTATTAGATGAACCTATTTGCCATTCTCTTTACAATAATCGACTCTCTATCAAAAACTTTGAATTTATACATAAAGATGTGTTTGCTAAAGGCGCCTTTGGAAAAGTGACGATCGTTAGACATAAGGATCAGATCTATGCTATGAAAATACTCAACAAATCGTACTTGATTTCTCAAATGGACCGCTCATCTCCAATGGACGAACGAATTGTGTTGGCCAAAAACGATGAATGGATACCTAAGCTCTACGCATCCTTCCAGGACAGTCAGTATCTATACCTTGTCATGGAATACGCACCTGGCGGTGATTTACAGGGTCTGATGGAAAGAAGAAACTTCAAGTTTACAGAAGAAGAAGCCAAATTTTATATAGCAGAGTTAGTTCTGGCTGTCGAACGAATTCATCAATGGGGTTACATGCACAGAGATATAAAGCCTGGAAATATTCTGATTGATCGACATGGGCATATTAAGCTCGGTGACTTGGGCTCATGCATTCCTATCAATACCAAGGTAAATCGTTGCTTTCTGTAATGATCACTTGATCTCACACTTATTGTGTTGACAGTACCCGTTACTGATGGTGGGAACAATGTCATATGTATCACCAGAGATGTGTAGCTCCGAAGGATTTGATTCCTCTCTTGGACCTGCTTATGGCCCAGAATCAGATTGGTGGTCTGTAGGCGTGGTTCTTTACGAACTACTGTACGGCGTGCCTCCATTTACTGGAAAGGACATTCAAATACAAATCAAGTTGATGGATCCAAAAGTAAATGTTCAATTTGACGACTCTATCCAAGTATCATCTGAAGCCAAAGATTTACTGTCAAAGTAAAAGTAATTAAAATAGAGAGAGGGGGAAGGGGGGGACAAGTGCCAAAACAAGTTACTAAATAAAGATAGGTTGTTGCACAAGTCAGACAAGTGCAGATTAGGTCATAACGGAGCAGAAGAAATCAAGTCTCATCCGTTCTTCAAAGATGTTCAATGGCAAAGCATACGTACCTCGACTATACCACCGTTTGTACCACCCATTTCTGCCTTGGATGATGTTACATTCTTCTCAGTAACGAATGATGACGATGATGATGATGACGAGAAAGAAGACGAAGAAGAAGAAGATGATAGTTTGAGGGATAAGGATTTCCCGTTTATTGGATACACCTATGTTGATAAGCTATTAGAAGAACCACCTAGGGAAGTTGAGTATGAGCAAAAGGTAGAGCATCAACAAAACGGGGACCATTTAGAAGACTGTACACGACAAATGAATGACCTCAAACAGCAAGTGTCCATATTACAAGACAAAAATAAAAAACTATCAACCAAGTGTGAGGCAAACGTATGTAAAATGGACGCGCTCAATGAACACATTGCTTATCTGGAACAAAAACTGACAGCTCATCAAGAAGAAAGTTTAAAGGACACGAAGAAACATCTGGAGAGGATAAAAGCATTAGAAGACGAGCTTTCAGCACGTGAGAAGGAGTCTCACCGGATGATGACAAAATACAAGCAGACATTGGAAAGAGAATATCAGCAAAACAGTCAAGCTATTACACAAAAATTGGATGATCATATGCAGCATCTACGGATGATGGAGTCAGAGAATCTCAAGCTGAAGTCTGAAAACGATGCACAAAAAGCACGTATCGTAGCTCTTGAGAAGGAACTGATGGCTGCAGCAACTCATGGCGAAGAGGCACATGCTCAATTGGAAGAAAGATACAATGCCAAATTAAAAACACAGGAGCAAGAATATCAGGCAAATGTTCAGCGGCTTCATTTGGAATTGAATAGTTTACAGCAAAAACTACAGGAAGTGCAGCAGGAGAATCAAAGCAGATCTCGTCAGGATGAGCTTTCAAGCAACAAGTCCAAAATACTCTCAGCTATGTGGCAACGCGATAGAGACCATCTACATAATGTTCAACAAACACTGGCAGACACTGAGAGCAGTCTTGCAGCAACCAAGCGAGAAGTTGCTCGTTTAAAGAAAGAGATCAAGTACTATCAGTTGAATAGCCTTCATAAAGAAAAGAAGTTACATTTTCCAATGGAAATCAATGGTGATGTTTCGGTAATTCCGAATCTTATAGATAACATTAAAGCGCCCATGACCAGAAGACGAAAGCGAATAGATTTATCAGCAAGCTTGAGCAATTTATCTTCACTTGCCTCAAGAAATATTTCCAGTGATCATAAAATGAACAGCATAAGGTAAGTAAAAAAGATCTAGCTTGTGAGATATGAACTTGCTCACTTTACAAATTTTACTCTTGAAATAGGCCAAGTGTAAATGATAAACAAGTGAAAGAAATCGAAAGTCAGATCAGAATAGAAAAGGAATTTATCGCAAGCACACAACGTGCGCTAACTGCCCGTGCAAGGCTGTCGAGAGTAAAAACTGAATTTGATCAAGAATTACATGAGTCTATTGCCAAGTCTAACGCAAAGATACTGAATCTTCAGGAAAAGCTTAAACAGGTACACTAAATTGTTCCTACTCTTTTTCAAGAATTAGTACTGAAAAAAAAAAGCATGTATCTGTAGCTCAAGGATGATATCAGTTGTAAATAAAGGTTTGATTAAATGTAAATAATAAAGCCGCGTTGCTGCGATACACACATTCTAGATGTTGGTCTTCTATCACTGAGTCCTAATGATAGACATTGATATCAGAGCATACACGATGTCATCTTTTGCATGAAAGTATTAATCATGCTGCACGAGAAATAGAAGTGGTATGATATTTTATGTCTGATTTATCACACAGGCTCATTTATACAGAGAGAAAAGTTAAAAAGTAAAGCTTTGAGTATTTGAAACAAATGAGGAATGTTTATTTGTTTACAAAAGAAAAACAAAGAGAATGGATGGTAACCTTGCATAGAAAGACATCTCTACCAGACAAATGGAGGAGTAGGAGGAGTAGGGGGAGTGGGAGGGGTAGGAGGAAGTCTTGGGCCTCCCCATCCGCCACCGCCACCACAGCCGCCCCAGCGGCAGCCACCAAAGCTACGACCACGACGGGCTAAATGATTCCAGTTGGGGTAATAGTCCAGCATGTAAGGGTAGAAGGCAGCAGGATAAACATATTCAGCTTCAACGTTTTGATTTTGTTCGGAATTAGCATTGACAGCGTCTTCGGCATTTACAGTATCAGCAAATACTTGAGTGTTAGCAACAAAGAGAGCCAAGAGAATAGCAGAGGATAAGAATTTCATGCTTTGAGTGTAGGTAAAAGACAAAATAATAAGAGAACTAATTGACTATTTATATTAAATTGAGAGACGCTCGTCTATCATTTACCATAAAGCTAAAATGGTTTATGAAGCGTCTTTGAGATGCACAAAAAGGAGTAAGAGGTGCCTTTTTATCCAAATGTGAGAGTATAAATGACGTGTGCTTGAATGTGGTGATATACAAGTAGTGTCCTAAATACCGCATATTGCTTATGATGCTAGAGTCCCTTCTTAGTAAGTTCTACTGTATACATTAGAATGGACATGTTCTCTCTTTAATATTTATGCAAGAAGAGCATATAATGAAGCTTTTCCGAATCTTGTACTTCTTGTAAAAATATCTGATCATATTACAGTAAAAGAGATGCGTTTATTAGCTATAAATATATGGTATAAATAGCCTTACTAAGGTTGAAGTAATGAACCAGAGGCTTTTCTACTAAACTGTGGCATACAACCAAGTTTCAATAGCACAGCTTTTGATTTCAAATAAAATACATATTCCTTCGAATGTCTTTTCTTAAGTCCCTTTTTTCTATTACCTTGGCCCTAATGAATATTTTGAAAGCACGCACCCCCTCATTCTCACAAGTAGGACTTAGAGCTTGAGAATAGTTTTGTGTATCAATGTCGCTTCCCCGTGAGTAATTCTCAACAAGCATATGTAATGTCACTTAGAGAGAGAAGCTGTAGAACAATATCATAATTGAGAACAAGTAATTGTAAAGCCGATAGTTAAGAATCATTGTTTCATAATTTATAAAGAAATAAAATAGAGCGACAAGGCTTTTATAATGAAATCTATATATATTACTTACAATAAACTGAGATAAAGAGACAATGGTATGATATTAGAAAACATAGTTGGTATAGGGACCGGAAAACTAACTGTGGGCTGCTTTATTTATCAGTAATATAAGCATTTAAGAAAGTTGCTAAGCTCGAGGAGGGGTAGGGGGTGTAGGAGGAGTGGGAGGAGTAGGTGGGCCACGACCGATTCCACCGCCTGGTGGTGTAGGAGGAGTAGGGGGCGTGGGAGGAGTAGGTGGAGCGCCTGGAGTGCCTGGGAGGCCTGGGCGACCTGGGCGCCAAAGTTGCCTCAGAGGTATAGGAAGACCAACAGGAAAGAGTACGGGAGGAGATGGAGGGGTGGGTGGTGTGGGTGGCGTGACACCACTCCAGGTAGGAGGAGTAGGAGGGGTGGGCGGTGTTGGTGGGATTTCTCCAATTGGGTAGATAGGAATGGCAGTGCCAGGATAGTAGTAGGGCCACATCCATGGCCATGGAAGGATATTTGACGGTGTAGGAGGGGTAGGAGGAGTAGGAGGCGTAATCTGTCGTTTGCTATGGGTAATAGAATGTTAGTTTCTCCAATAAAAACCCAATCATAAACTTACACAGCACGTTTACTGTCCATCAATTTACCACACCCACAACCACGTCCATCGCCTTTACAACCACAGCCGCCACCATTTTGGTGCCAGCGACGTTCAAACTGCTCAGAAGATGCAGGCAATCTCTCTGTATTGCCATCACGCTTACGGCTCCACCATCCTCCGCCTCCACACCCACAGCCACCATGATGTTTATGCGAACGACGCTCAAGCTGCTCAGGGGACATAAGCGGATTTACTGTATCAAAGGAAGGGATTACTTGTGCCTCAGTAGGGTATTCTTGATTTGATTCTTTAACGTTGACATCAGCAGAGGTATCCAATGGAGCAGCCAAAGCTTGAGTGCTTATTGTAGAAAGGACCAGAAGCGAAACAAAGGATAAAGGTTTCATTTTGAGATATTGGATTTCTGTCGACTATAAAATAACGGGTTTCTTATATAGGAAATTAAAGGCTCATCTTGTTTATCATAAAGCATGTGTCAATTATGTAAAATGACTCTTGGTGGATAACATTAAGGAGGCAGGAAGGTTCTCAAACGAACTCATGAGATGCTCTTAGAATATCTTAGACGTTCTTACTGATAAAATTTGATATATATATTATATATATAATCTCACGTGTGATGAATTAATACAAGATCGTGTTGCTGATCCTGGTAACCAAGTTTATGCAAATAAAAAGAGACATAAAGATGTGTACTGTCTGTAAAAGAATGTCCTTTCAATAGTCTCTATAACAGTTCATAAAAAGAAGCCAAGATAGGTGCTCATGTTTATATTCCTTATAAACTGTTTCTGACATGTATCTTTTGTTAATTACTGTAAATACTCACTTTTTTGTATCTTTTATATGTTATAGAAAGCTTTAAAGAGGAGCTCATGACCCAAAGTAACATGATTGCTCTTGTCGTGCATTAATTAAAAAAGTAAAAAATAAAATAAAATAAACCTTTTCTTTCCTTTTATATTTTTTTTTTATTTCTACTTGTAAAATGTTTAAGAAATCTTCTCGCGCAAAGAACATTCGACGAAAGATAGACACTGCAGACGATGAACCAGAGACTGTCAATGAAGGTAATATTTAACTGATTAACAAGGAATTAGCAAAAAAAAAAAAAAAAAAAGAGAGGACAATAACATTATGAAATTATAGAAACCATCGTTCAAAAGACAATAACATCGCTAGCAGAAAAGAAAAAGAAAAGAGAGGCCAAAAAGACCATTTCATTAAGCTTCGATCAAGAGGTACTATTTTTGATATTGTTGCTCATGCTCAACTTGGTTAACTGAAAGAATTTAGGAAGAAGGAGGAGAAGGAGTCGAAGAATTTCAAGTAAAGAAGACAAATAAAGGATACAAACTTCAGATAAGAGAGTAATGTAGAAAAGAAAGGAAAGCTTTAACGCAGTAGACAATTAATATTTCGCCTTCTGTGCATAGAGACTTAAATCCTTTGGCAGATCTGACAGACACCACAACCCATACGACAACAACAAGTTATGACATAGCCACTTTGAACGAACTTCGCGCAGCCACACCAAGTCTATCAGCAAAATCAACAATGTCTTCAGAAGACGCTTTGTTACATGAAAAGTTCCCTTCTACAGCAAATCCCACAACAGAAATATCAGGAATTCCCGATGCAAGTGCGATCTTGGCTGCCAAAAAGAAGCGAGAACAAATGAGAAAGGGATTTACAATTCGGGATCAGGACGATGGGTTTATAGCTTTGGACAGTAAAGATGAGACAGAGTTGGTAAGTTTTACAATAGAATAAAAGGTGAGAAGAGGCACTTATCACTATGAAAAATAGAGTAGCGGAAGATTAATAAGAGAGGAAGATGATATAGGAGATGATGGTGAAGCAGGTAGGTTATATTGAAAAGAAGAAATTGAGGGTTCGTTTTAACAACTGTGAGTATTTTAGAATTTGACAAGTATGTCGGAGGATCCTTTACGATAAACCAAGGCAAAGCAAAAGCTATGGAAAAAGAGCGTAGAGACGATCTACGTGAAATGATTGACGAAGCTGAACAGGATGAGGAGCAGTCAGAAGATATTGGAAGATGGGAAGAGGATATGATTAAGTTTGGAGGTGCAAAGACTCAAAGAAAAAGCAACGATCCATTTGCAGCACCGCTCAACTATAGACCAGCACAAGGTATGAAACAAATTGCACCTGTATATCATTTTGACTTTCTAAAATCAATTTATATAGTACCCGAGTCAGCTGCATTACCTACTCTGGCAGATGTGATGAGCTCTTTGAATTTGGCGGCAAATGACATGGCATTTTCAATGGAACAGCACAAAAACAACCTGGCAGAGGCACAGAAATCAATGGATTCATTAAAAACGACAGAAAGGGATATTGAAAGAGAAATTGAAAGAGGAAGTGGCAGATATACTTATTTTCAGGAGCTCTCACAATTTGCTAACGACCTTGGAGAGTTTTTGGATGCAAAGGTAAACAAGATAGATAACAAAAGCTTCTGTTATGTTGCTTATCGATTTACTTCTATACAGTTTCCAGAACTCGAGGATTTAGAAGAAAAGGCTCACAGCATGTTTGCTTCCGATGCAGAGGTGATTATCTCTCGTCAATGGCAAAATACAATAGATGATCTATCACTATTTGCCCAAGTCCAATATACAGGCAATGAAACAGAAGAAGATGGGGATTTGGATGAATTTGGTAGAATGAAGGATTTAAAAAATTCGGACACAGCGCGACGTCGCAGAAGAGAAGAACGAATTCAACGTATAGCAAGGCAAGCCGATCTTGCTGAATTATCAGGTGAAGAAGCTACAAGAGAACAGGGGCTATGGACAGATGATGAGCTGCAAGAAGAACATATTATACAAAGGGATGATAAATTACAGGATATCGAAATGGCTCAAGTTAACAATATGATGAATGATGTGAATAATGAATTTAAATCTCTTGCAGCTGTGAAGAGCAAGTTTGAAGCATGGAAGACGATGTATTATGACGATTATCAAAAGGCTTATGGCAGCCTGAGTTTACCAACCGCTTTTGAATTTTATGTTCGCTTAGAATTGGTAACCTGGAACCCATTTTGTGTAAGTGTGCCAAAAGTAGATGTGATTTTTATCCAATATGCTTATACACACCCATTTAGGATTCCTTAGAATTTGATAGTATGGAGTGGCATAGGACTTTATCAGAGTACGGGCTATCATCAGAACATGAAGACCCTGACACTGAAATGTTGAATAAAATAGTTGAAAAGGTGATTATAAAGAAAGTCAAAAGTTATTTGGAAACATTGAATGCTCGTTCCTCAAGACAAATGAGACATGCTTCGCAGGTTATGGAGCAAGTCTCTTATTATGTGGATCCAAACGAAAAAGCTTACAAGGTATGTAATTGTTTCTCCATGTGTATGTATTTTTTTTCTAATGACTGAAATGATAGGATCTCGCCATTGAACTTGTTCATACTTTAGAAAAACAAATTAGTCGTATCGCAGATGTTGTAGAGACGAGTACACTCAAATCAAATTTGGATCAAGAGGCTATAGAGGCTAAGCATCGATTTTTTTGGAGCCAGTGTAAATATCTAAAGACCTTGGCCTTTTTACGTCGACAAATATCCAGAGATCAACTTGATCGACTTGTTAATATCGTATCCACTAGACTTATTACACCTATTCTACAACCACAGCTTGATCCACTTGATGCACAACTGCATAACGAGATGTTGTCACTATTGTCCGTTTTACAAAGAAAATAATAATAACAATGACAACAAGGGATAATTTATTATGACCATACCCTATTTCTTCTATTCCTAGATGGGCGATGAATGATTTTACCTGTTCTCTTTTGTAATTTGGATAGTCCCTCTTTTGCTTCTAGTTTGATACATATAGCAGAATTCAGTCTCTGTTGTGTATTCTGATCTTTTTCCTATAGAATGGTTAACACACTAGTCGCATACGCACACGTAGTCTATGCCGCATACCATATCATCGGGTATAATATCATCCGTCAGAACAATAGTTTCTGTCGTTGGTTTTAATTCAATTTGATTGTTGAGGGTTTCTTGCGCTCGTAAAGCTATTGAAATGGCTCGTGTGACCATGGCCCCTAGTCCGTGAATGGTGACGGTATTATGGCTGTAGAAGATGTGAGATATTATATTTAATTGGTTAACTATTGGCTTTACTTTTCTTTTAGCATTAGTCTCTTGACTCTATTTACAATAGCTGATGATTTACTATTGCTAGCAACATAAATGTCAGTTGGCACAGAGGCTGGTCTTTGAGGCTTTCGTTTATGGATGGAACCTAAATACTACATTAGCTTTTTCTTCTCCAAGAGAAATAATAATAGCGAGTTTAGGAATGTTAACCTTCAATGAGTGATCTCTTTTTATAATTTGTCTCTGCCATGGATCAACTAAAAGAACACACGCTTATTTTGAATTTTGGATATTTTTTCATTTTCAATAAAGAGAGTCACAATTATGCCCGCTCTTTTTTTTTTTTTTTTCCATTTTGCTGACACACAGGTTGGTAGCTCTCTCTGTTATCTACCACTTCAGATCAAGACGACGACTCTTCAATCTTAACTTTGCACTCATCTGGAAATTATTTACCTCATACTTCTGGCGTTAATTCTCCAACCTATGCTTCCATCACCTATAGATCTCACCTCAAAGAGTATTTCATTACAGCTGACAGTGTTCCTCTTATCTTTGAAGCTGGCATATCTTCTCTAAGTGCCTCCAGCAACTTTAACCATTGTTCCACTCTGAACTACATAAACCTTTCCATGTCAATGTCAGCTTGAGTGCGTCTGTTAAAACAGGTTCTCAAACTATTCAAGTTGAACTTAGGCTAACCTCTACCATTAATTGTGGGAACGTCATTGTTAATTACATTACTACATAAGGACACATCATTCGAGCTATTCCAGAGTATTTGTCTATTACATAAGATTAATCTTAGTGATATCGTGTGTACTTATAATTATTTGTTGGTTCATTTGGATGCCAGGCTTTAGAGATTTGGCATAGTAAAAGATATAATGTTGTACTGCAGTAATGTTTGTGGAGAACGGTTCCTGGCAACAGTCGTGTTTATTTAGAAATATCCCGCAATTATGATTACCGATACGAGATGTTGACTTACCACATCTGTTTCTCTGACAGTGGTGCTTCCTTATTGACTATTTGAGCACGTATACCTGATCACTGTCAATATTTCAGGCGCAGAGTTTTATCTGTAATAGAGTGATGCTTTGTTACAGCGTAAGCGACATGGGATTGTTCGTAAGATTACTGCCCATCCACTTCTATGACGAGATTTCTACCACAGTTGACTTTATTAAGGAACAGCTTGCTTCTTCGCAAACAATACCATATTAACACTTTTGCCCTCCGCTCTAGGGATGCTGATGCACACGTGGTGAAATTTCTTCAAAGTAACTTAAACATATTGTCTAGACAAGCACAAGTCGAGAGAGTATTGATTGCCTTCATTTTCCTATTACTTCCGTTCTTTACCATAATAATAATACCATGTTGAATGCAATCGCTTCATTTACCTACCATTTACCCTCTTGATATTGTTGAGCAGTATACTATTGACTAACTATTTTCCTCTTTGCTTGCTAAGCTTCATTTGACCAATGCTTCAAATTTTTTAACAATGCCTCTCAACTTCAATTAATCTTTAAAAGCTGTCGATCAGTGTCCTCACCAGAGCAGTGTAGAATCTGATGGCCTGCCGTATACTTTACTGTCGGTATCGTATTTGCCCTATAGATACTTAATCTTTGTTTTGCCAAATACAATGGTAAGAGACAAAAACTAGTAATAATAAAAAGAATAGGAAAAGGACTATAAGTCAGTGAGACTGAAATATATGATGATCTTTATTTACAATGAATAAAGCAATGATATTTATATTTTTTAACATCTACAAACAATAACAATAATTGGATATCATTATCTGATCTATAAGCATCCATGTAGGATGGGAAGAACTGGGACAGCCTTTGATCGAGGTTTATCTATTAGTTCAAGGTACCTTCAGGTACTGTTGTATTCAGCTTTGGTGTTATTGTAAAAAGGCTATTAAGTCGATGACTTGCGAATTAGATTCTTTATTAAGTTAAGCTTGTGTGTGAATTTACTTGGGTAGAGAATCTATGACTGCTATTTATATTATTGTCGTCACTGACATTATTTATGCTTGTATTATTATTGCTATACTAGTAGCTACTATAGTTATTGTTATTATTATTATAAGTTATTCTTATCAGATGCGATAGAGGAATGTAAAGTAGAATGTATGCTCTACTGTAAGATTATACTCGAGTTATTATAATGATTATCTCATAAAACACGCCACTGTCTCTAGTTTATTTTATAAAAACATTTCTTATTTATACTTTCAATTCAGCTGGTTCACTCTTTAATAGTGTTACCGTCTTAGAGCCATGACCTATTCAATCAATATCTTTCGATTTTTCTGAGCAGATATCTTCCCTAAGACCCTTTGAACTTTTGGAAGGGTCTCTCCTTCCAATTGTATCTCCGAAGTCCTCGCTCAATCGTCCAACAGCGCCTTGCGGGTCGCATTTCCATAACACCGAGCCGGCATTTACACTGGAAATAATTGCGCGTTTTACTCGGTGATGAAACCTGAGTAAACTAGGAGTTTCACTCGGATTTTACTCGGTGAGTGAAACTTGGAGGATTGAAGTATTGATCAGAACAATTGAAAGTTATAAGGGAAGTATAAGTCAATGAGTCTCTATATAACCTCTTTATTA
>JAMYHX010000778.1:0-12678 GCA_025529335.1 Rhizopus sp. PT2906 | reverse complement strand
AGATAACAATAATCATGCTGCTATCCCCGTAGAAGAAGAGGATGATACCAAAAAACACATAGAACAACTTGCATAAATAATAAAAAACCACACATCATAAAGCAGTCATAAGTGACTGCTTCAATTGAAAAGCGTCATAAAAGCTTATTCCCTACACTATACGAAAAGGCTCACTTGAAGGGCGGATCAAGTACTGTCTATTGTTCTTCATGGGGTATCTTTAAAACATAACATAATGGAAGCCCTCCTCTCCTTCAGAGGACGTCCAAAAGAAATAATCTGATAATTATTTTTCTAGTTTTATTGACAATATGTATACAAATGGTTTTTATTTAAATAATAAATACACAAAAAGAGCTGTATATAATATAAAATGTTATCATTACACGCTTGCTTTTCTTTTTTTTCTCTCTGATTAACCAGTAAAAATTTTAAAAATCAAGTAGAGAGTTGAACCAGTAAATCGAATAACAGACAGACCTGCAACAGACCAAAGAACGAAACCAAGATAGATGGATGCCTTACCCTTGATGTCAATCACTGTAGTGTTTGCGATAGCAACGACAAGTGCCAGATTAGAAATGATCCAAGCCAAGACAAGACGAGTACGGAAAGAGCGGTAATAATCTTCTTGCTTCGTCTTGGCATCACGGTGTGATTTCTCTGGTTCAACCTTCTTGGTTAATTCGACTTGTGCATCAATAAATGCAGCATTGATATCCTTTTCTTCAACTGGTACTTCAACTTCAACTGCCAAATCACCTGAACCGTCCTTCTTTGCCTTGACAACACCCAAATCAGTAGCAACTGTGTTATCACCCTTGGTACCCCAGGAGACATCGTGTGTATTACAGAAGGCGTAAATGTTGAGCACGTTTGTATAACTAGGAGATAAAAGGATGTACTGAATGAAGCTTGTAAACATGTGCCATGGATCAAGGAACATGAAGCTGGATACAAAGTACATGACATAGGTTGCGCAGAGCGAGATAATGATGTTTCTGAATGCAGACTGTTCCAGCATCTCTATAAACTGACCTCCTGAGGTCTCGACTACCGTCTTTACACCGACAACCGTGATCCAGATAGCAGCAAACATCATGTAGACCATCAAGATAGCAAAGAAAACCATGGAAGAAGTGTAGGCAATCTTTGAACCTTGGGGACGGTTACCTAAAGCCATGATGAATTGAATGACTATAAGAATAATATAGATGTAATTGAAGATCGTGTGTAGCGTTTCTCCTGTATCTGGGCTAAAGGGTGGATCGGCAAGAGTTGAACCATCGACACCGTGACCGAGAGCCTTTGTCAAGATGAAGAAGGTAAGATAAAAGTTACCCAAGGCGAACCATGAGAAGATCAAGTTGTACGTGTTGTAAATGTCTTCGACCATGAACATCATCTTACGAAGATAAGAGTGATCGGATTGCCATACTTTACGCCAGTGGTATAAAGCATAAACACCTGCAAAGAAGGAACCGTTCAACCAACGTCTTCTTTGAGAGATGAATTCATCCACCTTGTCAGGTACATCTGTTTCACCATAAGAGCTTGAGACATAGTGCAATACCCAATGGGCTTCTTTCTTAGCCACCAGTTCGTAACATAAGATACGATCTTCAGCCAAATACATGTTGGCCGTAAAGATATCTGCATCACCACCATGTTGTGTCTCACCCAAGAAATACTTTTCGAGCGGTCCATGTCCGTTCACGTCGTTCTGAAGCGCCTTGAAACGATAAGCTGAGAAGGCACCAGGCAAGACAGAGATATAACCAAAGACAGATTCAAGAGGCTTATCCAGAATATTAGACATCTTGTATTCAAAGTTCTGGGCTGCGACTAGGGGATTCAACAGCGCCACACCTGCTGTACCAGCCATGGCACGAATTTCACCACAGGCACCAGCAATGTTGGAATTGATATCGAATGCCTTCCAAAGGTGGTAGATCGATGTTCCACCTGGCTTTGTACCGACATCAATCAAGACACAGATATGAGGGTCAATGACGGGACCAAATGCTTGAAAGAACCAACGATGGGAGTTGATCTTTTTCTGATTCTTTTCCTTGAGACAAAACAGGATCTGACAAGGTACGACGTTCTTTGAACCTGCCTTTTTCACTTCCATATTTGGATCAACTGATACCTGTGTTGTGTATTCGTAAATGTGTGCAGTCACTGGTTTACCATGAACGACGTTCTTGGCGATACCGTCTTGATATACACCCAAGAGAGCCAAAACGGAAAGCGTACGTTGATTAATCTTGTTACGACCATCAGACACGATACACACAACTACCTTTTCCCAGCCATTAGGTCCCCACGTTCTTGATCGATCCCTTGTACAGAGGTGAGCAATATTCTTCATGACACCATGCATTGTACGAGCGAATAAAACTTCATCTTCCTGTATGTATAATTTAGGTTAGCATCAGCCCTTTTTTTAGTTTAATGTCACTTACGTTGTACATTGTGAGTACGATAAATAACTCAGTTTTTCTTCCCAACATTGGCTGACGAAGTGTATAGCCGTCACTTACAAAATCTTTTGGATCACAGGTTGCTGCTGTATATCGCATGTGTGTGAATTCTTTACCATCCTTGATCGGAACATCATTCAGATAAGCAGTTGGCACAGGACAGTCCAAGACGAGATTACCCTTTGTCAATTTGACTTGTCTGGCTATTAAAAAAATTATTGTTATCTTAGTCTATTATCCTCGATATATAAAAAGAAAAATTCTTACTTGTCTTGAAACGACGAGGTTGACGTCTGGGAGCTTGGCCATAATGCATATTTGGAGAAGGTGGAGCAGGATTGAAGTAAGCTGGAACACCTGGACTGACAGGGCTTGGATTATTGTTGAATGGAGGATAAGGCTGTTGTACGGCTGGACTACCAGGGAAATTGGGAGGAGGAGGGCTTGTGGGATATTGGGTTGGAGGATAGGCAGGTGAGGTTAATAGAGGTTGTTTGTCAAAGTGGGGTTGATCCTCTGGATAAGGGTCTTCAAAAGGTGAACGATGCACGGGAGGTTGGTTCGAGAATTGTGTATCTTGAAGTGGGAACTGATCATGTTCCGGTTTTGGCCCTTCAGGATACATTTTGATTGTTAAGAAAAAAAAAAAAAAGAAAAACAAACAATCAGGTACTTTTTTTTTCATATTTATTTAAACTGCAATTTTCTTGTGAAACAGTTATTTATATCACTTGGCAAAAATCAGCCACACACACACACACACCCAAAGTTTTTTTTTACTCCCCTCTAAAATAGCTATTTTTTATTTTTATTTTTATTTTTTCTTTTAGTAAAATGTCCTAAATAACCAATAATAAAAAGAGAGCATTTTTAGCCACTGTCCTCCCTTCCCCTCTTTCTTTATTGTTGTCCTCTAATTAATTTTTAATAGAAAATTTCCTTTTTTCTCTATTTTGACCCTTTCAATATCAGTTTATCGAAATAGATAATTAAACTATCCTCTTTTTCTGATTTATCACAATAAGCTCTCATTTCTCTATATAGTCTTTTCACAGATCTGCCATTGTAGGCCGTCTTATTTTTCTGATAATTGACTTTTGATCTATTTTCTCAAACAAGATTCTCTTAAATAACTTGACTATCAATCATGTTATTTTTTTTTTCTCCATTGTGAATAAAAGAGTCAATTAGGAAAACTTATGCAATCTGCATACAATGTCATAATATGGTGCCACAAGCTTTACTTTAAATAGTCACTGTAGAATAATAACGAGCCCATTTCTTTCCCTTTTTTTTTCTCTACTTTGTATGTGGACAAGAAGACTCGTCTGCAGACCATACCGACCCACGCAAAGATGCAAAAGATTGTACCAAACATCATCAACACCTATACAAAGAACAGTACTACCTACGATTGCTCTTACCAGTCTTATCGCAGGCGGAACAGGGTATTGGTTAGCATCTAAAAGCGAACCAAGAACACCTGTTATCGAGAAAAGAGCCATGATGCCCATGCAACAAACACTACACAAGGCATTTAAAGAGCTCCAGACTATTCTTTCACCGGAACATGTCACTGTAGACGAACAAATCCTTCAAGAACACGGGTATTCCAACAACTCTTATCACGACGAAGGTGCACCCAACATTGTCGTCTTTCCTTCCAATACGAAACAAGTAGCTGAGATTGTGAAAATAGCAGACAAGTATAGTTTACCCATCATCCCATTCTCAGGCGGAACCTCGCTCGAAGGTCACTTTACGGCGCCTAGAGGTGGTATCTGTATCTCATTCACAGAACATATGGATCGTATCATTGCCTTTCACCCAGATGATTTAGATATTGTCGTACAACCTGGAGTGCAATGGGAAGTTTTGAACCAGTTCTTGAAAGAGCACAATTTATTTTTCCCAATGGATCCAGGGCCTGGGTAAGAAAGACACTAAATTCGTGTACTTTTTTAAACTCTTAATAGTGCATGTATTGGCGGCATGGTCGGTACATCCTGCTCGGGGACAAACGCAGTACGTTATGGCACGATGAAGGAATGGGTTATTAATTTAACCGTTGTTACGCCAGATGGCAGGATTATCAAAACACGTCAACGACCTAGAAAGTCATCTGCGGGATACGATCTGACAAGACTATTCATTGGTGCTGAGGGTACGTTAGGAGTTGTCACCGAGATCACATTAAAGCTTGCGGTCATACCTCAAGTTCAAGCAGTGGCTGTATGTGATTTTCCTAGTATCAGAGATGCAGCAGCGGTTGTGCCCGAGATTATTCAAGCTGGTGTACAAGTGGGTGCAGTTGAGCTCTTGGATGCATTGATGATGAAGGCCATTAATTTATCTAATCCTGATTTGGGTTATGCAGAGAAACCAACCTTGTTTTTTAAATTCTCAGGAGCATCCCAAGTGGTCATCGATCAGGAAATTAAAACAGTGTCGGATATTGCCAAACGACATCAAGGAGGTGAATTCAAGTACGCAAAAGATGAAAAGGAAAAGGAGACGTTGTGGGAAGGAAGAAAAGTAAAGAGAGACAAATGAAAATGATGACATACTCATATACGCGTGCTTCAATAGATTGCACTTTGGTCATCCACTTTACTCAAGCCAAATGCATCTGTTTGGACAACAGATGTAGTCGTGCCTGTTTCTCGATTACCTGAATTGATACAAGAAACACAAAAGGATATCGAAACAAGTCCACTGCCTTGCCCCTTAGTCGGACATGTGGGTGACGGAAACTTTCATGTGTTTATCTTGTTTGATCAAAGCAAACCAGAAGAACATGCAGAGGCTGTTCGATTGAATAAGAATCTTGTTGAAAGAGCCATTCAGATGGAAGGTTCTGTCACGGGAGAACATGGAGTGGGTATTGGTAAAAAGAAGTACTTAGAGAAAGAATTGGGTAAAGAGACGATTGATGTGATGAAAAAGATAAAATATGCTATTGATCCCAAGGGAATCATGAATCCTGACAAGGTGCTACCTTAATAAAGCCATATTTTTGATTTTTTTTTTTTGCATAATTTAAGACGATTGGTCTAGAGAATACATGTTTCAACTTGAATAATTGTTTAGCTGCATGTTTGGCACTAAATATTAATCCCGCATAAACTTTTTTTTTTGCTTGACTTTCTCCTCAAATTCCCTCCCTCCCTCTCTTTTATCTCCTTGGATCAGTGATGTTTATATCGAATACAATAGATACAAAAGAGGGAGAAGCCAAAGAGGAGCACAAAGAAAGAGAGAGAAAGAATAATAACGAAAAATACCTTGTGCACCATATGACTTTCCCTTTATGAAAGGAATTAGACAAACCCCCTTATTTTCCTTTCTCCTTTTTTTTTGCTTATTTACTCTTCTCGCTTATCTCTCTCTCTCACGCACACCCACTTTTTTTTCTCTTTCTTTTTTCTTTTTTTATATTTATTCTAAAATATGGCAAACACTGTAAGTTGAAGGTATTCTTTTTTTTAAAAAAAATATCTCTAATATAACTTGCTTTAGGAACGTGATACTCAAGTAACTTGACACTGACACATATATGTAATACACATGCTTACATTATATAGGTTTATATGGCAAAGATTGCCGAACAAGCTGAGAGATATGATGGTAAGTTACAACATTCCTTTTTAAAACAGTTTGTTCACATTATAAAAAAGAAATGGTATCCTTTATGAAAGACGTGGTCAAGGTAATGTGTTTAAAGATAAAACAAAAAACCAAGACTGATAAAAAAAAAAGTTGAATGATGGCCTATCAGTTGAAGAACGTAATCTTTTATCTGTTGCATACAAAAATGTCATTGGTGCACGTCGTGCCTCTTGGAGAATCATCTCATCTATTGAACAAAAGGAGGAGAGCAAAGGAAACCAAGCTCAGGTATCCAAGATTAAAGAGTATAAGCAAAAGATCGAACAGGAGTTGTACGGTATCTGTAATGACGTATTGGACCTTTTGACCACACATCTTGTTCCTACTGCTAAAGATAGTGAAGCTAAAGTATTTTATTACAAAATGTAACATACACAAATATTTATATCGCGCGTGCGACTTACATGACATATAGGCAAGGCGATTACTATCGTTATATCGCTGAATATGCTTCAGGCGAAACACGTCAGCAAGCAGCAGATAATGCTCATGAGGCTTATAAGAAGGCTACTGAAGTAGCTGAAGCCCAATTGGATGCAACACACCCTATTCGTTTAGGACTTGCCTTAAACTTTTCTGTCTTTTACTATGAAATCTACAACTCTCCTGACCGTGCATGTCGGTTAGCTAAGGATGCCTTCGATAACTCTATCGCAAAACTTGATGCCTTAAATGAGGAATCTTATAAAGATTCCACCCTTATCATGCAGCTATTAAGGGACAATCTTACTCTTTGGACAGCTGAAATTCAGGATGGTAAGTAAAGAAAAAACAAAAAAAGGGGGGTTAACAATTGACGCGATCCATCATTAGCTGATGCTGCCAAGGATACTGCAGTTCCAGAAAATGAAGAAGCCTAGAAAGACATGGTCATCTCTCTTTTTTTTTTATATATCTTTAATAATATACAAAATAAAAAACTTTCTAGTTTTTTCTTGATTCATTTTATTTTTGATGATAAAGTATTTCAAGGTCACTGGGTCTGACAAACAGAGCTCGTTGAGGATCAGTATAAAAGTATCGAACTCCATCTACCGAACCATCACTCTTGCCCACTATAATAAAAGCTGAGTCATTGACACATTTAATAATAATCATGACTTACATCTACTCTCAAGTTCTACACCAATATAGGGTCCCTCTGCAAATTCAACGGGGCCAATATACTTGATGGTACCCAGTGTCGGTAAGGGACGATTGAGTAATTTAATCTTGTCGCCTATGCCAAGTACATTATTATCTGCTTCATCGTCATCACTTATATCGCTGCTGCCAATACTCCATCTTGGCCTTCTTCCTTTCCCTGTATGTCCTCCTTTTGCCATCTTGGCTGTCAAAGTAGGCTTGGAGGGTGATCTGGATCGTGCCGGTGTCACGGGCAATTCAAACTTCAATCGGCTGGGACGCTCTTCTAATCGAGGTGGTGGTGGAAGGGGATCCAGAGGAAGCAATTGGTCTGTCAATGATGTGAACGAAGAGCTCGTTCGAAGCATCGGCCGCTGTTGTTCAAGCAAAGATGATGTGGTCGATAACCGGTTACTCGTCTCCGTTTCTAATAGATGAAGTTGAGCATCGCCTAATGCGCATTCGGCAGAGAACGCTCTTGGTCTGGTCGGAGAACGAACGCGATCTGTGGAAACCATGGAGAGTCGACGGATATAGGATGATTTTTTGAATTTCCGTGGCTTGAAGCTGAAGATGGTGGCAAAATCTGAATCGTACGGTTTACTGAGAGCGCGGTAAGGCACGTTGGTGTCCTCGGACAGCTGACGTAACGTGGCCTTTTCGAGCTTCATGAAGCCGCCTTGGGCTTTGACCTTGGCCCATCGTTGAGCAATGTACGCAGCACATCGCTTTCTGGCTTTCAGCAGCACATCGTCAATAGCCATATTCTTGACGACCTCCTGTCGTGCGATCAGGTAACGGACGATGCCTTGATATATAACGCCTGCGTTTGTTTCTTGAATGCCTTCCGTCAATACATGAGACAAGAGGAAATCAAGAAAGTCAACAGAGAAACCAGCTCCGATGCCATCCACGCAGGACAATAGAATGGGGTATTCAACGCAGTAAAAATCAAAGAATTGAGACACCATGCTGACTGCATAATGTAGAATGGGGTATATTAAATCCAAAGCAGGTCGGGACCAAGAAGGAGAAGGATCTGCGCAGCGGATGTGGGAAAAGCAAAGGTGAAGAGAATGTAGAACATGAATGGCATTATGTTTTGTCACATTTGAGAATGTGCGTGCTTCGATGTCATGGATGATGGTTCTCTGTTTGCGACTATGAAGAAACGAATCTTGTTTGAGCATAGCCTGTAGCATATTTTCGCCTACTGTCGCAGCAGAAGGAACCAAGGAGGCAATAAGAAATGAAAAGGGACGTTGTGAACAAAGTGAAGGAAGTGAATGCACAGGATCGGAATAAAGAAGAACTAGCGCTTGCTTCAGCTTTGGCAGTCCTTCTGCGTGCTTGTCGGACCAAGCCAACATGGAGGGAAGCAAGACTGCGCATTCGTGGCATACGCACTTGAACTGATGACATAATTCCTGCATTTCATATAATAGAGCTTTCCCAAGGGTCTCATTGTGTCCAAGATAGTCTGCAGCATAGAATGTCTTTTGGATAACTCTCAGAGCATGTTTCTTTTGTAAAAGTCGATGTTGCAATGCTGACTTTGACGGATCGGACGGAAGTGGAGATACTGTGACTTTGTCTGTGTAGAAAAAATGGAGGAGTGTGTCAACAATGGCTGCATTAAAAAGATCGTCCGTCAAATGAACGACTGAACTCGATGCTTCCTGAAACTGAGTGCAAAAGAGCGAGTAAAAATAAGACGATTGGACAGCCAAGAGGAACTTGTGAGCCTTGAAAGAGGCAATGTGAATATCTACTGGATAGGTGTGGTTATCAGGACTTGTAGATAAAATCACGACTGTATCAGGTTTTTTCGCTTCGTCAGATGATGATACAATGTGAATGGTTACATCGGTTGCCATATCTTCATGCAGCATTCGTTTCAAGTCACTGACTAATTGCACAGAATCGGGTACGGCATCAGAATGCAAAGGCAAGAGAGGCGTACCTAGTCGAATGCTGAGTGCTTCCAATTCATTTCGTATCAATTCTGATGTATCATTCAAGTCTGGTGATACAAAGGAAGCAGTGTACCAGAAACGGAGTAAAGAAGTAAATGAAGTTTGACGAATGACATGACTAATATCCAACTTTAAAGGCAAATGGGTTCCATCCAGTATTTCTGGTAAATAACGTTCTATGAAGCTTTTCGGTGCTCGGGCTAGAATAATGGCTTTATATTGTAAATTAGTTTTCAATGAAGCATTCGATTGTTTCTTTGTTTACCTCTATGAGCCCATATTTCAGTTGAAGGAAAATAAAAGCATACGTCGGCCAAATATTCTTTAGGATGATTGAAGAGCTTGTTTAACGAGTCATGAAGAGTACCAGGAGGTGTATCAAACATTCCTCTGCTGTTTTCTCTTTAACTAAAAGGAAAAAGGAAGAGAAAAAGGATATTGCTTATAGAAAAAAAGAAAAAAAAATACACAAAATATTAAAGCAAAATAAAGACAGCGCTGAGCTCATAATTTCTATATAAAAATAACAAATGCTATTTTCGAAACGTCAACTGAAACGCAACAGTAAAAAAAGGGAGGCTTATAAACGTAAGCGCATCTAAAGAAACGAATAGATGCGTAGTTAAATAATGCAGCCTTTAATCTTGTTTTTGCTTGTTTAAACCATAATGCTTATAAAGGGTTACACTTCTGCGCATTTTTCCCAATGTTCTCCCCCTGTAATCAAATGTGTAACCTACTGTTTCTAGAAACTATAAAGACAGAGAGAGAGAGAGAGAGTATGTGTCTAGTATAAATAAAGTAATTATTCAATGTCTGTGTGTCAAGATCTTCCGGGTACTATTGAACTCAAGCGTAACGAGATGACTAATAGATTAGGCATAAAGTCCAATTTTACGTAATAATTACCCCATTCCGACCGGAAGAGTTATCACGCACGATACCATGTTATTGATCCTACTGATAGTACTTCAAAATAAGCTTTTTTTTTTAAAAAAAAATACGATTAATAAGCATAAAGTTGTATTCGATACATAAACATTCATGCTGTTATACGTTTAAACGGATTTTTTATTTATAAATAATTAAAACCTCTAATGGGCGCACAATCGTAATATTACATCTTTCCCGCCCGAGGCAGTTCATAAAGGAAGGATAGTGGTTCATGCTGTTATACAGTATTTCAAAAATTATTGACACTGATGCCAAGAGTAAAATTTGCACTTGTTAAATTCTAGGGAAACACTACATACACCAGAAAATGCACCAAAAATTAGACTAATATTACGTACGCTATCTCTAGATACTACCTATGATGTCTTCTAACAAAGCTTTTCACTGTGTAGCGTCAAGCTAAACATGGCTTTATAAAGTCGCCATATTGGTTTGTTTCTTTTCAAGAAGAAGAAAGAGATAAAAAAGAAATGATGTTATTTATTCTAATTTTATGTTGTCAGTTGATCAATAAAGATGCAAGAATACGTGTAATTATGATAAATTCATATTTTTTACCAGAGAAATTGAATTGGACAAGCCTTGGATTAGGCAGAGACTTTGGTCATCTGACGTTGTATAGTGACAACGTAGGTAGTGCCTCAAGGAAGCACCCGTAGAATTAGTCTATTTTCTGGTGTATGTAGTGTTCACCTTTCATCTACTACCGTGTTTTATTAAATGCATTAATTTACCTTCGAATCCTTTTAGTGCAAATTCAGTCAAATCAAACGTCTCAGACATAATGAAATTTACAGAAAAAAAGTAAAATAAAAAGGGTGAGGTATCGGTTGCAGTTTTGTTGTTGTTGCTAGTACTCGTGTAAATGTGTAGAATAAAGACAAAACAGTTGTGAGTCTATGTTTTATCCTTTTATTAAAAGTGAGAGGAGAAGCTCTTAGCAAAAAGAAATTAAGTTTTCCAAACGAGGTCAGAGTATTAATTAAGGTACATGTAATAAAGTCAAATGCAAAATACGACGCACTGTACAACAAGGGGAATCTATATTCATTCCTACAACAATATTAGTCATTTTATATAATACATGCGGTGTATATAAACGCCCATGGATTCAATAGTATTTCGTGTATCTGAAGAGTCAGTTGATGGTTTGACTTAGGAATGATTTAGATATCAATAATAACTTCCAACAATATCTCTTTACTTTTGTGTAAAACGATACACTACAACAATATACGCCACACTGTAGTACAGATTTTCTTATGTAGTTATTTACTCTTTGAATACTTTTTTTAAATGAATATCAGTGCTAAAATACGATAGACGCACGCCTACTTTTCATTGCTATCAATTCCGCATCTTAATCTTTATATAATTGTCCAAAGAGGGCCAGACCGGGAGCATGTTTGATGCTTGTTTGTGCGCTTGTGATTCAAAAAAAGAAAAATGGAATATTCTACATATTTAAGTTTAGGAACAAGACAGAGATAGAAGCAGCATAGAGTAATGAGGAAAGAGTTGATTATTCAGGCAATGTGTTGTGATTACTATAATGCCATGTACTACAAGTAAAAGTATTCTTATGTTCTCCCTCTTTTTTGCAATCAAAAGAAATAACAATCCTTTAGCTACAGAAACTAAAAGTCATTAGAATTATTCATTATATGATAGTAATCACACTGGTAAATACCTTAACAACGAACCACTTCTCTATTTGATAATTCAAGCACATCTTGAATGATAAAGTGATATCAACTTTGGCCAGCAGGGACTTTATTATGATGTCAAGCGTAACCCTGTCAACCACTTTAAGGCCTTTTATCAACTTTCTCGTCTCTTTGAACGTCTTTGTTTGCCCGTCGTCAACCGTTTTCCTCTCTGGCGCTCATGGTCCCTTCGTTACGTTACCATCGACAGCAAGATTCTCTGCCAAAGCATCTTGGGAATTAAATGGTCTAATGCTGTCGATAAACTGGACTACTGGGTCCGAGTTGTCGGCCTTGATTCAAAAGCCCTCAAGCCACAAGAAGGTGGACAACTTAGATTTCGTGGCGCTATTCAAACTGATGGCGTTGGTGTCACAGTTCTCAAGAAGAGGCTCGACAGGCAAACAAGATACATGGCAAGGTTCACAGTGGAGTATGAAGCTACCTCCTACATCACCGATCTAACTCGTCGAAATCATCAAAAGATTTCTGGCCGATGCATTGCTGTGGACCCAGGAAGAAGAGATATGTTGTATTGTATACATGACAACTCTACACCAGAGCAACCAGTACAATCTCGGTATACTAAACAACTGCAAGACAAGACATGGAAAACTAAAAAGTACCATCGAATCTTGCAAGATCTCAAAGCCCAGGATCCTGATGTCGTTCAATCTGAGCAAGTCCTTTCTCAACATCCAAGCAGCACCGTATCCATAGAACACTTTAACCACTTCCTTCAAGCCAGGTCTGAAGAGTCTG
>JAMYHX010000777.1:0-12680 GCA_025529335.1 Rhizopus sp. PT2906 | reverse complement strand
TCTATATCAGCGTCAGGAATACTCAATTCGGATCCAGTATCATCCTCATGTGCTACTTCATGTTCTTCTTCTTCTTCTTCTTCTTCTTCTTCATGACTATCAGAATCCTCATCATATTCTTCAAAAGTATCATCATGGTAATCATCATAGACTGACTGATGACCAATGGTGTTTCCACTGTATCCTGTTAAACGACGTTTATCCTTGTTATTCGACATAAGTTAGGGAATGGAAGGGGGTAGCGTAAATAAATAGAAAGAGAGAAAAAAATAAAAGAAGAGGAGGCACTTCTTTGCTCTTTACGAGTCTATATATTTTTTTATAAAAGAGTAACACAAAATAAAATGAAATTTATGGCTACTAAATAAGTAATATTGATCTTCAATTTCATCTTTAAAAGCTTAATATACATTATCTCTACTAGTTTATGTGTATTATCAAAATAGGTATACTCTTTTGGATACAGTGTATGCCTCCCTAAAAGTACAGAGACTGCTTTCCCTCTTCAGATGTAATAAATTCAAGTAGCAGGCAATTGAACACTATTATTGCATAAATCACTTGCAAAATTCTTTTTCATAGCATGACTTACATCAGCTGCATCTTTTGTTCAAATAACATTAACATCAAGATTGATGCTTTAATCAAACTCATTTTATGTATTACATGTTGTCAAGTTGGAAGAAAAGATGGATAATCATGGCCATTAGAGCTATTGATATTACATTGCGCGACAATAACTACTGAATAAAGATACTATACTATTGAGCTCTTTCTTTTAACATTTTTTTTCGACTTTTAATAAACAGAAAATGATTCTCATAAATAGTTGATTTCGTTTCTTGAGGTAAAGTATGAGACTAGGGCGTTCTCTAGTTGATAGAGTATTTGTTTCTACTTGCAAAATCTCTTTTTCAAAGAAAGGGGATTTGTATGAACAGGAATGACGTTCTCAATCAACTTAAAATATCCACAACAGAACAAAAGGTAGACTAATGGTAGCTATTATGTATTTTCATTTTGAACCAACGTGTTTATTTTAATAGACACATGCTGAATTCATTGAAAAGCTGATAGTGTTTGTCTTGTCTCTCTCTCTTGACTTTGCTTCTCTTTCGACCAGCGTCAATGAATTGATATACTAAAGAGAGCAACTCTTAAACTATGATAAGCTGTTTCGCTCTCTTGTTATTATCTTGGATAAACAAAAAGCTTAACCGGCACTTTTTATTCATGATCTTGTTAAAAAGCAAGAACCAATGTATGAACTTTGAAAATCATTTGCCAGCTGAAATTGAATTTTATCCATACAAATTAAAAATCTACTGTTGTTTCAAAGTCACATCCTACTTTTTCTCTCTTTCTTTTTTTATACCCCAATGAACACAGCAATAACCACAGATTCAAATACACCACCAAGAACACCTTCAAGACATTATTTTTACAGAAAGGCTTCTTTATCTTCAAACACTAATGCAAACAATAACAATAATAATAATACAAATAACGGCTATACACCAACAACACCCCCTATTACACTATTGAATGATACTGAAAGTACAAACGCATTTGAAAGCAAACTGGAAGCATTTATTAAAAAACAGTCTGTAAAAACCTCTGTTGACAGTATCCTTAAGGAAGCTGCCAATGACCTTGCTCGTCGTAAGGCTGACAGAAGAGCTAGAAAAGAAAAAGAAGAACAACAAAGAAATGGTGAGAAACAGTCTGCAGGGAATGAAAAGTTGACGACCGAACTAATAGAACAACAACAACAACAACAATCACAAGAGCCTTTATTTGAAAAATTAAGTATACTTACACCTAGTGAAAAATCTGCTTGGTTATCCAATATTCATGACGAGGCCATGTTGCTTAATCCTCATCAGTGGTTAAAGTTGGCTAGTTTGTTTAATGTCAATTCAAAGGCTACCCGACAGCAAACGCTATTGAAAAATATACCTTATTTACCTGAAGTACTTGATGACCGATCCATCACAGTAGAGCAAGTAAGGCCCTTAGAGAATTATTTAGAGCTACGTGATATACAAAACAGGAATTATGCTAGAGACTCGTAAGGAATAGACTTTAATATATGCCTTTTTTTAAATTTTTTATATACAAATATAGTGTGGCGGAAGGTGTCAAGTTAGTAAAGCAAAATAGAATCAAAGAAGCTATGGAATATTACAAACGGGCACTTGACATGGACCCAAAATATGCAGAAGGCTGGTTCCACGTGGCTGAAGGGTAAATAAGCTACACATTCAATCTATTCAAGCTCACACTCTTCCCCTATCAGACTTGTACAGCAAAACAAACTAAAAGAAGCAGCAGAGCAACTGGAGCGTGTATTAAAACTCGAACCAGAGCATGAGGGAGCCAAAGCCCTTTTAGCCAACATTGAGCGCACACTAAACCCCAAGCCCAAGAAAAAGGAAGATGAATGGGACTTGGTGGATGAACATGGTGAAGACATGACAAAGAAACGATCAGAAAAGGAATCCAAGCCATCAAGTAAGAAAAGATCCCGCTCCAGAGATGATAATAAAGAAGACAGCAGCAGACGTCGTCGTTCTCGTCGTTATGAAAGTCCAGAAAGGAAACGATCATCTGATAAACGTTCAAAACGTGAAGAAGATCGTTCAGATGATAAGCGAAGAAGCAGACGTGAGGACCGTTCGGCAGACAGTAGACGCTCAAGACGGGACCATCGCTCAGATGATAAACAAAGAAGTAGACGTGAAGATCGTTCAGTAGATAGTAGACGGTCAAGACGTGACGATAATCGCTCACGACATGAAGGAGAACGATCAAAGCGTGAAGAGGGCCGCTCACGACATGCAGAGGACCGCTCAACTGATAAACAAAAAAGCAGACGAGAAGACCGCTCAGTGGATAGTAGAAGATCAAGACGTGAAGAAGAACGTTCACGACGTGAGGAAGACAATTCCGATAGTAAACGAAGAAGTAGACGTGAGGATCGTTCTCGTCGTTATGAAAGTCCAGAAAGAAAAAGATCATCCGATAGACGTTCAAGGCGCGAAGAAGATCGCTCAGACGATAAGCGAAGAAGCAGACGTGAAGAAGATCGCTCAGATGATAAGCGAAGAAGTAGACGTGAGGATCGTTCAGCAGATAATCGACGACGACGTGACTCCTTAGATGACAGAAAAGGACATTAAATCAATGTATACAAGTGCTAATCATATTTTTTTTTTTCAACAAATTACTTTGGAAATGATAAACAAAGGTGATATAGATATGCTTTATTGAGATACTTTTTACACGAAATAAAGTATGACGCTTTTTTAAATATCCAAGCTTCCCAATGTTATTATTTCATGATATGCCTTGTTTGGCTAGACGAAAAGTGAATATGGCCGATCATTTTCCTAATGGCTTTTTATTCATGATGCCTTCACTACGTCAACCTATAGAATTACACCAAGAGGGCAGTCACGTGAAAGTCAATTTATGCGAGATATAAAACCTTGAAGGGGGTTTTTTTCTCTCCTTGTTTTTTTTTTTTTTTTTTATTAAAAAAACACATGACTGAGCAAGATATAAATATGATACTTAACTCGCCTCCTGGTGCTTTGCAAGCAGAAGTGAATAGTGAGAGTAATACAAGTAGTGGAGAGAATAGTCCTGATATTCTTGACAAGAAAGAAACTGAGGATATATTTGCACTTGATGATTGGGCTAACACTGTGGGTTATATATCAGATAACGATTTTGATATGATAGATATGCTATCGGCCGCACTAGATCAAGTAACAAATCAACTAGAAGACAAGCAAAAAGAATTTGTCGTCAAATCGACAGAGTGGACGCAAAAGACCAGAGAGAAGATCAAGGCACAAACAAAGAAACTAGAAGACCAACGAACGCGAATCCAGGCATTACTGGTGCGACAATATCACAAGATTGATAGAAGGATGAACCGGGATGCTAAAACGGTAAAATTACGAGACAAGGTTTCTTTTGTGGTAGGCGTTGGCAATTCTTGTGTCGCACCTGCACTGGCCATTCGATACCCCAATTCTATTCCCATTTATTACAGCGTGCAATTAGTCATCTTGCTTATTTTACGATATGTTATCTATCGATCCAGGCGATGGCACTATTTTATTTTTGACATGTGTTATTTTGTCAATGTGATGACTATGCTCTTTTTATGGCTCAAACCAGATTCAAGCTTACTGTTGATTGCTACCTTTACCATGACGAATGGACCCGTTGCTTGGGCAATTATTACATGGAGAAACTCACTTGTATTTCACTCGTTGGATAAGGTGACATCAGTATTCATTCATATTTTCCCTCCGCTGGTCATGTACTGTTTAAGGTGGATGCCCGAATTAGTGAAGGATGTGTACTGTGATAATCAAAGTATTGTGACATTGTATCGTGACACCAAGTATCCTGCATTTAAGCAAGTCCCGAGTATTAGCTTGCAGCAAGCTGTCATTTATAGTACAGCAGCTTATGCCATCTGGCAATCCCTTTACTATTTGTTCATCATGGTTCGCAGGAGGGATAAAGTGGAATCAGGATTGAGACTGACATCGTATTCATGGTTACTCAATGATACACATGGTAAAAAAGGGTTTATACAGACAACAGCCTTTTTGTTTGGAGAAAAGTACAAGTTGGAAATGTTCATGTTGCTTCAACTGACCTATAACGTGGTTACGTCTGTGCCCACTTATTACTTGTATCAACATTATTGGTTGCATACTGCCTTCTTGATAGGTATGTTTGCTGTTAGTGTATGGAATGGTGCTAGTTATTATATTGAAGTATTCTCAAGAAGATATGTTCATGAACTAGAAAAGATTAAAGATAAAATTAAATAATAAAGATATTTATTCCTGCTTTCTAAATTCATTCAGACGGTGGTTCAATACTCGCTTGATACCATTCTCGTTACCAAACAGCTTAGCCTCTGTCCTTGCCCTTTTCAAGTCGATAGTTGATCTCAAATGATGCTGATCAGCTGCATAGCGTAGATTTGCATGTGATGATTGAAAGTAAAAGAAGTGGACTGTACTGATCATCAAGACACATCCTGCTAGTAAAGACATGAATGTCGTATTCTTTACAAATCTCGTATTCGTATGTGATGACCATTTTCCTTGATAGTATATAGGGTCTTGAGCATAATAATATTGAATTGGCTGCGCTTTTGGCTTCATTAATAGCTCATATGCTTTCACTATCTCTTGAAATTTTTGGATATCTCCAGTTATTGTGTTGTCTGGATGATATATCTTGGCTAACTCTTTATACTTCTTCTTTATCTCTGCATTCGATGCATTTCTATTAATATTCAATATCTCAAACGAGTCCTTATTGTGTGAAAACATTAAGGAATAAAAAAAGATGTTTATAATGCCAAGTCATGCCAGCTTACAACCATGTGACTTTAGATAAAGGAAACAATTTCATTGGATAAACGTGATATCCTACTTGTCCTTTTTTTAAACTTTTTTTTTATATTGCCCCTCTCTCTCTCTCTCTTTTTTTTTTTTTTTTTTTTTTTTCCTTCTTCTTCTTTCTTTCTTATAAAGTAGGGATGCCACCCAATACAAGTATTGACACAGAGACAACCGCATCACTAATAGAGGATTCATTTAACCGTATTGTCGAAAGAACTCCTTATTTTGACTATGAAATAAGTAGTTCCGATTTGTTTAACGGAGCCTTTCAAATCGTTTCCTATGTATTCCCTACTTGGAAACGTCAAGATATCGAATTTGTACAATGCAAAGATGGAATAACAAATCAATGTAAGAAGTACATGGATACTCAAAGCATGTTTTAACCCTACTTTTTAGTGGTAAAAGTAACGCATCGACCAACAGACTTTTCTGTTTTAGTAAGAGCTTATGGTAAAGGATCAGAGCTTATTATTGATCGTAATCAAGAAGTTATTGTAAGTTGTGTATAGCAAATATAGAGGCAGAAAGAGAGAGAAAACTGACAGTTTAAAAGAATATCATTACACTTTGCTCACAAAGTATGTGTCCACCTTTATATGCCAGATTCAAAAATGGTTTGGTATATGGATTTATTAAGGGTAGAGTGAGCACAGTAGAGGAGTTGGCTCAAAATAAATCAGCAAAATGGATAGCAACAAAATTAGCCAAATGGCATAAAGTAACCTTACCAAAGACTAGTAAAAAAGATCAAAAATTGTGGCCAACCATATATAAATGGTTGGATCAAGTGCCATCAAGTTATAAAGATGATAAAATACAAACCCTATTTCAAACACATTTTGATATGAAGCAAGTTAGAGCTGAGGTAATATAAATGTAACACAATACAAATCTCTTTTTTAACATGTCCTACAGTTGGATCATTTGGTTGAAAAGCTAAAAAAGATCGATTCTCCTATTGTATTCTCTCATAATGACTTGCTGTATGGAAACATTATTTATGATGACGACCATGGTAAGTTTTTTACAAGTATCCTTGGCTCACTCATACATATACATATATATATATATATATAGAAGAAGCTCATTTTATTGACTACGAATATGGTTGCTATGCTTATCGAGGGTTTGATATTGGTAACCACTTTAATGAATTTGCTGGTTTTGATTGTGAATATTGGAGATACCCAACAAAAGAATTCCAATTGAAATGGTTTGACTGGTACCTTACTGAATCTATAGGAGGTAAGTCAAGTAGTATGTGTATTACTCTTTCTGACTCTCCTTTTATAGTTAAACCAACTGATGAAGAAAAGGAAAAGATGTATATAGAAGTCAATGCCTTCTCACTAGTTTCACATTTTTACTGGGGATTATGGGCAATGATACAGGCAATGGTGTCTGACATTGACTTTAACTATATGGAATATGCTGTGCTTAGATTTAATGAATACTATAAACGTAGAAATCAAGTATTTTCTACATTTTAAAATAAAAATAAAGTATAAAAACTAAAGAAAGGATACATTCATATGCGATTGATTGTAATCATTTTATTACCAGTCAGATATTGTAAGCATACTACACTATTGGAGCAAGTTGTAGACCTGATTTAGTTCATTTTATACAAGACATACATGTTTTGAGTTGATTTGAAAGATTACCTTGTTTAGATTGGAAAGAGGATCAAATATCAATCCCTGTCTTTATAGAGTCTGATTGTCTCTGTAATAGCTGAAGGATCATACAACAAAATGGTCCTATTCATAGAAACATGTGTATTACTCAAGATTAAAAAAGTACTGTTCAATCCAAAAGACAAATTAGTTGGCAGTTGTTCCCTTTTCTTCTCATACATTAACAATCAATATTAAAATGAAACGCAACACGGCTATCAATTCAAAAAGTCAATCTTGGATGATGCCTTTTATTGACCTCTCTTTAATGTCAGAGAGGAATACACTAATATCACTTTAAGAGTGAAAGAAGTCTCATTTCTATATAATAAACAAGTTAAAACTTTAGATCTACTTATCCCTAATACTTGTAGTTAGTCCAAGCTTAGCTTAGCTTAGCTTAACCAATCGATTAAACAAACTGGTTTACGGCTGTGCTACTGATGTCATTTGAACATATCTAAATACAGTAAAACTTATTACGTTTTAGGACATGTCAATAAACAAAAGAAAAAAAAAGAGGGAAAACACTCTTTCTTTTTAAATCTCTTTTAAATAATGAACTCGTTGGCTGCTAATTTTTTTCAAAACTATCTTACACAACATCAGCAACCAAATCACAGTGGCAACCTATTGGGTTCAGGACCGATGGATTGGCTAGTGAATGCAGCAACCTTTGCTGGTACTGATGCTCTTTTAAACAAAGTAGAAGGGGAAGAAGGAAAGCATCCTCATCTGTGGAGAAATGCAGGCATTGCAGGGGCTTTGGCACTAGCTTATCAATGGTATAGAAATCACCACCAGCAACCACAATACGACCCTGATCAACAACAGTTAATGTACTATACACAACCACAACCAGAATCATACTATTACTACTATCCTCAGCCTTATTATCCACAACATCAACAACAACAACAACAATACATCATGCCTCCTTCTTTACCATCAATTCTACCACCTCTTCCTCCTCAATTACAACCACCGCCTGTTCAGTCATATGGAATATATAATAACAATAATCCTTATATGATGCAGCAACCCTATCCCTCACACATGATGATGCCCAACATGGTACCTTTCCCTCCCATGACGCCTTACTTTGGTCCACAGCAGCCAATGACAATGATGATGCCATATCAACATAGATATCCATTTACAATTTAGCAACAATGTACCTGAAAATAATAAAAAGATAAGCAAAGTATACACTTGAGCGTTTTGCTGAATTTTAAATCGACAAACGAAAAAAAGTTTTTTGATTTTTGGGCTCTTTTTGCTCTTTTTTTCTGCTATTTACACCATGTCAAATAAACGAGCTGCACCTCAAGGTGGCAACCGAAAGAAGAGAAATAAGACATATCATTGCGCCAAAGTAAACGATATACATCTTTTTCAACCATAATTGTACTTATATATAAAAGGAAGCTTCTGGTTCTAAAGCCAAAAACGCTTTTAACCTTTTACCCGGAATGAAGGGTATCCTTGTCGCTTGTACTCGTGGAAAGGAAAGTAGAGCAGTGAAGGAAGCAATGGACGTATTGAATGAGGTATACAACAAAGAATATATAATTAATAGAGAGACTTGCTAAATAAAAAGAGTATATATAGTATGCAGATAAATTGTATCCAAAAGAAGAGAAAGAAGAAAAAGAAGAAGATGACATTGAAGCGTCAATTGCTAAAGAAGTGGCAGAAATTAAAGACAGTTCATCAGATAAAAAGCGATTTGCTAATATCACAACAGGAACAGATTGCTGTAAAGAATATATTTATACGAACATGGAAAGGTTGATCTATTTGCTAAAATATTACAATAGTGGTATTCATTCGTGCAACAGATCCTGTGGAACCCGTCAATTTGATTCATACCATGTTGACAGATATGCATGAAAAGCAGTTGAAAAAAACGAGATATATATCAAGATACCTTCCTATACAAAAGACGTGTCATGCTAATCTACCAGAGATCATAAACACTGGTAAACAACTATTTCCTCTTTACTTTGAGCAAAAAGATGATGAAGGCAAGCTGATAGTCAAGAAAGTAAATATATATATATATATATATATGTATACAATTTAAAGAAATACCATGATACTAATGCTTCGTTTTACAGTTCGCTATTGTATGTAGAATACGAAATTGTAACAAGTTAAGTAGCAAGGATGTGATAACGGCATTAGCAGCAACTGTACCCGAAGGACATAAAGTTGATTTAGAAAACCCAGATTATACAATCATTGTTGAAGTCTGTCAGGTAAGTTGTGTATTCTTCCCATGTTTGAAATAAATGATTAACGATAATACAGACAATAGCAATGATGTCTATTGTACATGATTTCCATAAACTAAAGAAATACAATATCGAGAGTCTTTTGGGCTTAAATGATGCCAAGCAAGAACAATAAAAAATAAACAGTTTTCATTTTTGTAGGCTGGTGACCTTTTTTTTTTTTTTTTCTTATAAAAAAAAAGTTATTTTTAAACTTCTTTTCCCCTCCTTTCATTTTAGATTTTACCTCTTTTTTTAATTTCTTTATATCCTATAATGAGTTATAATGCTGGTTCAGGCATACAAGTCCCTGTAGAAGCACAAGCTACATCAGCTTTATCAGCTGTGACTGATACAGTTCCAGTAAAAATCATGATATTTTTATGATCTATTCTCGTTTGTCAATTTTTTATAACAAAAAAATAATAGGTTACCACATCAACAAGGAATACTCAGCCAAGTACGACTTCAGATTCAGTTCCTCCTACGTCGATTATTCCAACTACTACTACTACTACAACTACTACTGCTACTACTAGCATTTCTACTACGACTGATAATCACAGTTCAACTAGTGGAAACACGACACCTAATAATCCACAAAGCAGCACTACTACTACTTTAGGTAAATAATGCTAAGCTCTAAAGTATATGTATATATGCCTTATGTCTTTATTCTAGATCATATTACAACTTCATCTACTACCACTGGCCTACATACTATTCCCACAACGTCTAATCCAGATGGTTCGCCTACAAGCAATACTGTAACATATACTCAGAGCAGTAAAATAATCACAACCTCATCAGCTATACCTATCATCACCGTTACCAGATCTGGTGCTTCTACCTTTACAGTTGTCTCTACATCTTATAGTATGTACACTACTTCTGTACCCACTAATATTTCTGAAATCCCGCAACCGTCAAGCGTGAACTCGAGCGCCATAGCCGGTGGTGTCGTTGGTGGTGTGGCTTTTATCGTCCTGATCGGTAAATATAAATAAAGAGAAAAAGCTGCATAAATGTATTGGTAACGCGTGATTCGCTTCTGTATATGTAGGCATCATAGGATTTTTCGTTTTAAGAAAAAGGAATCCAAAGAAGACAACTAGAGATCAAGAAATAGATGTATCCCTTCCTCCAGAAAGATACGGATCACCCACATTTATCGATAGCCGACCTACTTCTATAGCTGTTTCAAGACCCTTTATCCCTGCTTATGATCCAAGTAAAGATGATTTCAGTGTAGGACAATATAGTTATGATGGGGGATATTATACTCAACAAGAGCCTACGATAAGGAATGTACCTGACGAAGTTGATCACAACCATCGATTGTCAAGACATGTGCCTGATGAGAAGACATAGAGAGAGAGAAAGAAAGAAAGAAGACTTTTTTATTTTTATTTTTTGTCTAAGTCATTATTGATGTCTCATGTAATAAAGGATTACTACAACAAGAAAGCATAACCAATGAATGTCAACAGTGGGTCTACTACTGATACCAGACGAATGTGCGATTTGATATACTCCAATTTTACCAACGTTTCCTAAATCGTTACCAGGCACAAATTCCTTTGGTGGTTGAATGAGTATGTGTTGATCTGCAGTTTGTATAGGTAATGGTGCCTCTGCCGTCTTGGTTACTTTTACAGTGAGCGTAGTTCTTGGAATTGCTTGAGCATGGACTGTATCTTCTACACTTTTGCTGCTCATGTCTTGTGTAAAGCTAACCGTAGTACTCTCGTTTTTTGTTTTGGAATGCTTCTTTCCTTCCTTCTTGTTTTTTTTGTGGCCTATTTTCATTTCAGAATTTCATTATTCTTCCATGCTCTATCTACCTTTTTTTGATTTGCTCTTCTTGTGCTTCTTTGTAGATTCGACCATTTGGATAAAGAAAAAGAAAAAGAAAAGGACAGAGAGAGAAATTTCTCTTTAATAAGAAAAAGAACCAGTTTGAATACGAAGGGAAGAAAAACTTTTTAGCTCACTTTGCTATTGATGATAATGACTATAGATAGAGAAGATGTATAAAAGAGGTTTATGCCGTACTTGTGGTAATGTTTATCTGATTTCAGTCCGCATATTTAACAATTGTGACAAAGAGATTGTATGATATCATTTATTATTATTATCAACCTGGCTGTTGTCTCTCTCTCTCTCTTTTTAATAATACACACTGTTTTCGGAAAGTAAAGTCGCACCCGATAGGAATCGATATTAGATATCGCATATGCTCCGTAATTTTGCTACACAAATGCCTGATTATTCAGTTTTTTGTAAAAGATGAAAGCAATAAGTATGATGGGTGCGGCTTCAAGAATTACATTGCTGATGAATAAATGCATATGAAATACTGAACGATATTTGTTCCAAAGGTAGTGGCCAAACAAAGGCTAATACTAATGTTACTATGGGAGAAACCTTGATCAAGAGCAATCCTACGCTCACCAAACTCAGCCAATTAGAAAATGGTCCAAGGATGAGAGAAAGCTTGTCATTTTGTACACTCTTTCCCAAAAGTGAATTCGCCCAATGGCGAGAACAAAATTCGTGCTGCACGAAAATGTAAAATTCGTCTTCACTGACAAATCAGATGCCTTGTCGAACTAGCTTGGCATCTTTGGATTCACTTTTGCAACTCGCTTTTGGAAGCCAACTTTGTGAACAATTCAATGGAACAAATCAATGTGGGCAGAAGACGTTTCAAAGTGGCCAAAAGACGCTTCAAAGTGGACGAAAAAGGACGCGAAAACACTATGGGCAAACCAGAACAGAAAGCTTCATTTATTTGTATAAAACATCATTGTCTTTCATGCCATATTTTATACAAGATGGCTTGTATAATGATAGTAAACTTGGTCAAATTAACTTTCTATATTTCTTTTCAATCTGCTAGGTACCATGGTTGGTCTAAAGGTCTCAGGTGACTCGGGTCAAAATGGCAAGTACAGCGTATTACCTGCTGTCTAAAAGTATATAGATCTATTATATACATCTGCAACTCATTGAATACAATCCAAAGAATCGAATCAACAATTAGGTGGAGGAGCAGGATTATAATTACTAAGAATTAAGGATTCTTTAAAAATTCGTGTAATGCTCATCTTATCTACAAATTTAAAGTTACTTTAACATCCACTTTAAAAGATAGTATTTTGTATATATATTTTCGTATAATCCATGCTTGTGCTAGCCAAATCATTCCTTCATTTCTCGCTTAGCTCTCATGCTAACATAAGCTCAAGTCAATCATACACAAAGTGGGATATTCATAACGC
>JAMYHX010000776.1:0-12801 GCA_025529335.1 Rhizopus sp. PT2906 | reverse complement strand
GTGACAATAGAATTTAACGATCGCGAATTTTACTCTTGGCATCAGTGTCAATAATTTTTGGAAAAACTGTATAACTTGAGTTAGTTGTATAATCACAATCAGTGAGATAAAACTTTACAAATTATAGACAAGTTCAACTCATGGGAAGGCATTCACTTGGTAAAGTCAACATGATTACACCACGTAATTACCAAAGCTTACAAGCAAATTATACACATTCGACTACTATGATTGATTGGCTGAGTTATGTGGAGATTTATTAATCAAAAATAAACAGAACAGAATAGCTGAATTCATCCAAGTTGATTATCAAAACGAAAATTTTAGTTTGAAACTGACGAATACATCTTGACAGAATCAACCAGTTGCAACTGTATAATGGTCATGTCATCATTAGCACCAACTTCAAGCTTTCTTTTTTCTTCATACGCTTTGATAGATATTGTGCACTTCATCTAAAAAGGGTAGGTGAATTAATTGACGTGAACATTATCAGACTATCACACAATCCATACTCGTTTTTCCCCCTTATCGATATTCCCCGCTTGACGAATAGATGCAAAAGATGATGTGATAGTCTGATAAAGTTCACGTCAATTAATTTACCCACCCTTTAGACTGAGTGCGTATTATTCCCTGAAAATTACAACATGCCGTGTAACATAATATTGCCATAGTTAGTAACCATGTAATCTTATCATCTTGCAGAATTTAATACTGTGATTATGCAAACGATTGTTAAAATTATGCAAAAGCATACATAAGCTAAAGAATGGGAAAAAAAGAGAGATGAATAGAAATCATATAAATAGGGCTCAATAGCTTTGTGTCCTCATTTAAGAATAACTCATAAATTTATTTATTCGTAACCATGGCTCCTCCAAACACTGATGCTATTATCCAAGAATTCGAAAAGCTCAACTTGCAACAACTTGCACGCACCAAGGGACATTACCTTGTTTACCCAGAGACAAAGGTAATATAACCACAATGGCATTTTTCATTCTCTAATGCAATGCATAGTATCCTTCCCTCGAAAACTTTGAACACCATGATCCCGGTCATCGTGCAGACCCCACAAAGGCCTCTATTCTTAAGCAAGCCACCAAAGTATTTGACTTGACCCCCCATATTGGTACCGAAATCCACGGCCTTCAGCTCTCTCAGTTCACCGATCAACAAAAGAACGATTTGGCTCTGTTGGTCGCTGAACGTGGCGTTGTTTTCTTTAGAGACCAAGACATTGACGTCTATCAAGCTCACGATTTCGCCAAGTACTTTGGCCCTCTTCATGTCCACAACACCTTTGGACACCCAGATGGCCTTCCTGCGGTTCATGTAGTCTACTTTGACTCTGAATCAAGAGCAAAATACAGAAAGCTTATTGACTTTGATATTGATTCAAGATCTTCCTGGGAAGGTAAGTAACAATCAGTGTTGGCCCATTTCATGTATAAACCTATAATGTATAGGCTGGCACTCTGATGTCTCTTACGAACCACAGACTCCTGGTTTAACTCTTCTCAAGATTGATACGCTTCCACCTGTAGGCGGTGATACTCTTTGGTCATCTGGTTATACCGCCTATGACAGACTATCCCCTGCTCTTCAAAAGCTTCTCGAAGGCTTACAGGCTGTCCACTCTGGTCAGGACCAGGTTGATTTTGCAAACCGTGCTGGTCACACTGTTCGTCGTAGCCACTGGACGGCTGTTCATCCCATCATCCGTACTCACCCTGTCACAGGCTGGAAAGCTCTATACGTCCAACCTGGCTTTACAAGATCCATCGTCGGTCTCTCAAAGCGAGAATCAGATGCTATCCTTCGTTTACTCTTTGACCATGTTGCTTCAGGGGCTGACTTCCAGGTTCGTTTCAAGTGGGAAGAAAATAGTGTGGCCGTTTGGGATAACCGAGTGACCTCTCACAACGCCATTTTTGACTATCTCGATGACGGTCGTCGTCATGGCTGGAGATTGACTCCTTTAGCAGAGAAGCCCTTCTATGACCCTAATAGCAAATCAAGAGCACAAGACCTTGCTGAAAAGCGAAAGGCTGCCAATGAGCAATAATTTATCTTCAAATAAATAAAATTCTACTATAATATAAGACTTTCCACTTGCATCATTGTACAAATAATCAGATATCAAAGATATGATGTAAATCAGACACTCATGGGCAGAAAATGAACCAATGTACATATTGAGAAAATATAACGCGGAGTAAACAATTGATTACATGATTTATTTCAAAGCATTGATTCTTAACATTGGTATAGATAGTAATGCAATAGGCCATGTGGAGCAGAAGTTGCCATATGGAATTCCCAAAGCGTTACTATTTTTGAACACGATCTTCAAAAGAAACGAGTACGTCGTTCATGTAAAGTATGAGTATAGAAATAAACCACTTTGAACGTAACGTTACTATAGAAACTATCCTATTAATAGCATTTGACTAAAGTAAAGAAAAAAAAAAATACGCGTAATCTTTGCCAATATAACTCAATTACTTCTTATGCGCAGTGTCGTTTACAAAAAAAAAAGTCATACATATGATCGCAAATGGTATAAGCACTATCATCTGCAGATCGTATGGAATAGAGCTTACATCAACGATTCTCGTCAGCATTGAAAGTTGGATTTAAGGAGCCAACGATGATCTTTTTTACGGTCAACACGACAAATTGTCTGACTTTTTTTTTTTTTTTTTTTTTGAAAATGGCTGTTATCATAAGCAAAAAAAAAACGTCTTGATTGCTTACAATAGACAAGCTAATAATTCTAATTAATTTCTGAGTGGCGCTACATCGAATTCTTGCGCCTCTGTTTAACAAATCTCTAAAAAAAAATCACAGAGACCATTTTTCTTATAGTGCTGACATTGACTGTAACACTTGTTATTCACAAGCCGTGAGCACGGATACACTCCACGTGTATCATTGTACAAATAAACACAGAATGCACAGATATCAGAAATGTGCTAAAATGCCTTTTATAGCCAACAGTTCCGGGCTATTGTGAAGAGATGTAAGGGTTTTAATATTATAAGTTTATTGTCTGTCCTCCCTTTTTAATGAATAAATAAAAAGCTAAACTTTTAAAATGAATAAATAGAAAACATTAAGACTTGTATAAACTTCTTGAAGCTGGCGTCCTCAGGCCACTACTCTTTGTTTTACTTTGAGACAATAAACTGTTTCCTATAGAAGGTTTGCTTCTTGTGTTGCATTGTGGAGTGCTTGATTGCTTTTGTAATGATGAAGTAGAAGCAATCCCTAATGAGGTTGTGCTTCTTGGAGCTGTGGGAATATGACTCGCTCGACCCGAGGCTTGACTCATTCGACTTAATGAACGTGGTTGCTGTTGAGAGGGTAGTAATGATGTATTTGAAGTCGTGGTTGATTTTGTTCGTTGAGGTATGATAGATTGTCTTGTTCCGGTTTTACGTACTGTAGAACTGGGTGCAGGGATATGAGTTGCACGTCTGGCTAAACCAGTACGCGAAGATAAGGTACGAGGAGTATCTGAAGCTTTACAGGTGCTTTCAGAAACACTTAATGACAAATTTTGTTGTTGTTGTTGTTGTTGTTGTTGCCTACGACGAAGTGTACTTTCAGCAATAGGAATAGTTGAACGAGATAATGCAGATGCAGCAGTAGATTGACTACCAAAGGATGAAGTAGAGGTTGATTCGGTAGGACGAACAGAGCGATGCTGGTACTGCATAATTGTTGATTGGGAATTCATGCTTGCTTCACTACTGAAACTTCCTGACCTTTTGTTTTGAAACAGAATAGGAGATTTTGGTGAAACGGGTAAAGAAGGGACATGCAGAGTGATTGAAGAAGGCGAATGAGTAGGAGTATCTATTGTATATATTTAATTTAATTGAAATGTTGTAAATTATCATCCATTACCATATTGTTGTATAGCAGGACATGTAATATCTATTGTACTCATAAAGTCTTGTTTGTTTCTCTAAGAAAACATGTAAATAAGGAGAGAAAACAACGTACGCTTGGTTCGAACCTTTTGAAATATATCATCTAATATTCCTAATTCTCTTGATCTGCTACTGTCTTTATGATAATAGCTTGGCTCTAGTTTCTGCTTATTAAATGTAGTTGGCGTAGGTATGTAGATCTATTGAAAATTTCCGTTAATAACAAGACTTGTAATAAAATATCTGTCTTACATTATCCACTTTCCAAAAGTCTTCCTTTGAATCATCAAGATCCAATAAAGATAAATCATTCAAGTCTGTTTCTTCTTCCATACTTGTTGTAAAATTACCATTGATGAGTTCATCCAAGTTGGCACTATCCTCTGAGCTTATAGATGCAGTCGATAAATGCCTTTGTTTTCTAATGATAAAACATTCAGTTTCAGTTACATTTATATGCTTTTCTATATTTACTTTAGATAAGCTTGTGAATGATCTTGACGATAATGAGGTACGTTCATTAACCATCCATGAACATTATCAGTTATATGTTGTTCTTGTTCCATTGCTTATAAATGACACAATAAAAATAGTAATAATAAAGAAAGAGAGAAAAGAGGGAAAAAAGGGGCAGTGTGTTTTTTGCCTTTTTATTAAAATCGGAAAGTTAAAACAATCACGCGTGGTTAAGAATATACACAATAAGGAGGAGTTTCTTTATTTTTTCTCCTATTGTAAGTTATCCACTGGATAAAATTGATCAATTTTAGAAATCCAATCTTTCATATCATCAAAATCTAAAGCTTCTAAAAGATAAGCATTATTACTGGTATAAATAGCAAACATATTCTTTCGCTATTAATAAATAAGTAAAATAGACTTGGCGTAGTACAATTTATTTAAATGATATTACCTGAAGCATTTTTTCTATTTCTGACTTATAGTCAACTCTGGCTGAAGTAAGATGAAGGACGCCCAACTCTTCTGTTTCTGTATTATCTTGGTATATAATGATATATGGCCTACTAATATAAGTATTCCTTTATATTTTTTTTTTATCTTTCTTTTACCTTCTTAGTACAAACCAGTACTTCTGCCATTCTTCATCCACGTTTCTTGGATGTAGTAGATATCCTTTTTTAGTCACTGTGTCACTGTTTGACAAGTTTTGGTTTAAATGCCTTCTAAACTCATGAATATCGATTTACCTTGGATATAATTGTTGAATATCGGCTATCAACTTTACATTCTTTTGATGATATTCATTTATACTCTGGTTACTACTCGAATGCCTTATACTCTGACTACTCGTAGATGGAGTCATGGAACCAACGCTCGGTGGATCTTGATTGAATATAATCTAGAATCATCAAAAAGAGATCAATAACATGCTATATTTTTCCTTTAGATATTAACCTCTTCTTGAGTGCCAAACTTTCTTGTCCACAGTTGAATCACCTTTTCCAAAAGCTCTTTACTATCCATCACCTTCTCTTCTTTCTTTTCTTCTTCTATACCCAATTGACCCCTTCTTATCTCTTTTGCCTGTGGATGACCTGCAAGCAATAACGCATGTCTAAAAGCAGCCACATGCTCACGATACTCCATCTTTCGTCTTGCCTCTCGGTATTCCGTAATCAACGATACACCTCGCGGTTTCCAAGACCCGATGAACTCTTCCCCACGAACATACTTGTTTGCTGTGTTCAGTCGCCACAGTTCACGTACCTGGCGCGTCATTTGGGGTTTCAGATGTACGACATACTTTGCACTCGCCTTGTATACCTGTTTGGCAGGTGCTGGTGACCACAGTTGTCTAAAGATGCCCATGTCTCTTCCTTGAATTTGCACAGCAAAATCCAATTCAAACTGAAGCGGACTCACACATTTGTCACAATTCACTTGCCATGAGAGCGTCAGTTGTACATACTGGTGTGAGGGAGTCGTACGATTTAAAAAGATCGAGTTGTGCAGTGAACTGTCCCATGGACCCTGCGCCATCATACGAGAAATACCACTTTTATCAAGCTCTGCCCCAGTTTGTGGGAACAACTGGATCTCGACTGGTTCTGCTGACGTAGTTTCTAATAGCCTTCCTTGTTGATCAACGAGTCGCACTTGACCTATCTTCAAACAGCTGATGTTCTTCCACTGAAACTGATTGCCTGAATCATGAACGAGAGTTAGAGAGATACGTCGTTGAATGCCTTGACGTAATGAGAAGGCTTCCATCGGATCATGAGTGACGGGTACCGGTGCATAATTGCCCTCAGAGTCTAGCTCGGCTATTTGGATCCAGGCAAGAACATCATGTCTTTCCTCCATCAGTATACCATCATATGTAGATTTTTCAAGAGAAAATCGTCGATCGAGAGAAAACCGTCGGCTTACGGGAATATCTGTCATGGCGCCTGTCTGAGGAGGCATATCGACGAGCTGGTACAAGTAATCCTCTTGGGCTTGACCAAATACCTCGATCGTAAGTCCTTCGTCTAGGATAACACCCATCATTTTCTCTGTAATGTGAATCGATAATGTCTGACAATGATCAAACTTGACTGGACTATCTCCAAACTGACTGACTGGCTCAGTAGGATATACCTTGTCCTCTCTTGAATTCGGCTCAACGTTACCAAAAGATGACAAGTGGAACTGGGCATGAACTTGAGTAAAATCGGATTCGGATATGCCAATGACCTCCTGAATACGTATCTCAAACACTTGCTGTTGTCCAATATGTAGTAAATACTTTTCGCTTACGACGGATAGGGATCTCTCTTGAGCTTGTTTGAACGATCTTCGAGAGATGGATCGAGCAATGGGCGTGACAAGCACACGAAGTTGGCCCATCACCTTGCCCGTGTTTCGACAGTAAATGTCGACGAGATTATCCGCATGCAATTGAAGGGTGAGGTTACGCAAGGGAACACGAGCGAATCCAATCAACGAGTATCGAGGACAAGGCGTCTCATAAAACGGGTCGTCCCGGTGAAAGAAATGAGGATGAGAGAACAAGGGACGATCGGTATAGTCATAAAGCTGCCGCATACTTCGCAAACGGTTCTTGATGTTGGCAATAGACCAGATATAGGCCACTCTGTGCATGTGATCAATGACTTGAACAGCCAAGCAAGGCTTTGGTTCCTCCATCAATGCATCGTCTACTTCTCGCTCAAATGGTTGAAGCGCTGAACTTGCCTCCCAAAAGGACACAGGGCTGGCCGACATGTTGTCATGGACAACAGTGAATTGGTAAGTGACGTTTTTACCCAGTTCCTTTGCCATTATGTTAGCCTCCTTCAAGACTACTGCATGAACAAGACATCCTTCCGCCATCTTTACATATCTCCATTGGCGCCAATGAGCAAGCGTCTTTTTGACCAGATACTCTGATGCGTTCTTGGAGGTATAGCCTATCAACAAATCGTCTGAACTCAGAGTGGTTCCTGGAGGCAAGTGTGCAGAGATACGCTTGATTTTGTTTTCATATTCCCTCTTTTGTTGTTCTAACACAGTCTCCATCTCTTGCTTGACCTGCAGGTACTTGACTTCGAGTTCATCTTGCCTTTGCTGCTCTTCGGAACGCTCTGTTGTAAGGCTTGTTGTGGATGAGACTTGACTGAACCGAACGGATGTTCTACGTGACAGATTTGATGTACTTGTGACAGAGTCATCGTCAAGAATCCCACCATCAGAGGAAGAGATACGCTTTCTGCTTCGGAACTCGTGCACTTTACTGATTCCGACATAGAGCTGCTGAATATCGTCATCCGTCATGGCGTTTATGTCTGTGGATGGATTGACAAACTTGGAGAGTGCTTCACTATGCGCAAACTTCCAATCGGCTGGGAGTTCTTCATCTACGTCCTGCTGCTGCTGTTTTTCGCGCATTCGTTTGGCTTCTTCAGGATGATTAAATCGGAAGAGATGATGTAACCCTGAACCAAAAATGATTCTGTATCCGTTGTGCAGAACCTTTGGCTCTTGAATGCGCATGCCGTTGACAAGAGTGACCGAATGAGGACGTGGATAGATCGTGACAGTCGTCATCTCATCGCTCTCATTCTGTTTCACATTCTCAAAATGACAATGGTCTTCCATTATCTCCTCTCCACTCAATCTGATATCTGCAGGTGCATCACTTCCAAGTCTTCCTACATGGGTTGTGCCTGGTTTGATATGGTACATGAGGCACTCGGTGATCAAAGGATCCTCGCTCAAGTTAATCAGATGAATGGATTTAGGCGCATAGACGCCCATATTATTCTTTTCCACAATTACGCCCAGTTCTTCCAACGCCTTTTCACGTTCACGATGAATTGTCTCCGTTTTCGTCATCTTTTCTTCCCATGTCTGATTGACTTGCTCAAGCAACTTCTCAGACGCCTCGAGTTGTTCCAGCACTTGCTCAGTTGTCATCAGACGTGTGCCCTGTCGAGTCACGATAGGCGATTCAGGTGAAATGAGAAGCATGGGCGAAGCTCTGGCAGAGGATGACCGACTACTGTTTGTGATCTTTTGGCCCGACTTCTTTTGCTGCACGATCCTTTCGACCTCTTCTGGAGCGTAAATCATCAGTGTATCCTTGAGTGCCTGAAGTTCCTGTTTCAACTCGCGTATCAGTCGTGTGTTTGGATCCTCATTCACAACAGCCTTGTTCTTGATACGTTTGGCTTGATCTGCATATCGAAGCGTGCTGAGTGTTTCGTCATAATCTGCTGGTGAGATAGCAGCGACCATCGCTGTCTTGGAGTTACCGCCGAGAGAATCCTTGAGTAGCCACGTCAGTACGGAATCACGATAAGGAATGTGTTCGTTCTTCTTGTGATGATGTTCGGCTAATGATGCAATGACCTTTCCTAGTGTCGTCAATGATTTGTTGATATTGGCACCTTCTTTCAGTCGAACTCCCGTAGCCCCCGTTGATGTTGCTCGTTCACTACCTGCCAAGTCAACCAAACTGATGCGCGCTGATTTTTCTGTTTTGCCTTGTCGGGTTGTAGATAAGAAGAGTGTGAATACTGCGTGAGATCGAGAGGAGGTGGCGTTCATGTTGGTATAAGCAACGGTTCTGGCCTGTTATGCGTGTAAGAATAGACATATAAAATTGGAGGATAGAAAAATGAAAAATAAATAAAGAAAATTAACATAACAGCGCTTTGGTATTTCTTTTTTTTTTTCTTCTTCTTCTTTTCTTTACTTTATTTCCTTCATTCATTAAATGATCAATATCTTTAAACGAGCCTACGACTAACCGTGAGAGGTCTTCGACATAAGGTCCAATCGTTGGGTGTTCTCTGACTTTGAGGTTGCCTTTGTTTGCTGGGTTTAACAAGTCTCGAACCTTTTCATTGTAAATCTCAATATAGGATACTTCTACTTGGTAACTGAGTTCCGGAGTAGATAAGTCGTCTATTCTTTCAAATAATTCCTCACATGTTCTTGGTATAATTCCTTTATCCTCTCCATATCCCATCTATGAATATCAAAAATAAGCTTTTTCTACTGTGTTGTGTGCAAACTGGTACCTAAATACCATTGTATATGATTTTCCCGAACCAGTTTGTCCATCTAAAGAAGAGTGAATAAAAGTGAAAAACAACAAGACTGTGACTTACAGGCAAAAATGCAACAGTTGTATCCATCAAACGCATGATCCAATAACTCTTTTCCTAAATCATTATAAACCAGTGCTTGGTCGGCATAATCAGGATCATCTTTATCTACCGACCAATATGAACGGTCAAAAGTGAAGGCCTTGACAATATTTTCTTTTCCATTCTTTTTAGTAATGATCGTTTGATTTCCTTCCATACGGACGAGATTCTCGGCCCCTCTTGCTTTTTCTATATACAAAGACACCTGTTTCAGTTACTGCTATCACCCCTTTTTTCTGTGCACTCCTTTATTTTACCTCTTTCATTTAAGGGACGACAACGGACAACAACTTTAATATTGCCGCTCATGATTGAAAAAGAAATGAAAAAAAAGGGCTTAGAAGTATAGATACAAAGAGAAAAAGAGAAAAGAAAAGAAAAAGAAAAAGGAGAGATAGAAAAGTTGGAAACTGAGTCAAGTAGTCACGACGTGCAACAATGTGTATTTTTTTTATTACTCTTCGGAATCGGTGCTTTCTTTGGCAGCACGAATGAGAGGAGAAAGAGATCGCGGAGAATCAGCTAATGAGAGGAAAGGATGTTTCAACATATCCTCTGCTGACGGACGTAACTCGGGGTCCACTTCAAGACATTTTGTTAAAAAGTCTCTAAAGACCTCCGATAACGATTCAGGACTTTGGAGTTTAGGCGTACCATTGGTTGCAATCAGGAACAGGGCGCGAAGTGGGTTTTCGTTCAAATAAGGAGGTTCACCTTCGACCATTTCGATGGCCAAGATACCCAGTGACCAGACATCGACCTTTGAACCATATTCTTTGCGCGTAACAACTTCAGGTGCCATCCAATAAGGTGTGCCTACCATAGTGGTTCGCTTGGCATGACTTTCATTTAGCTGAGCACAAAAGCCAAAATCGGCTGCAGGGAAAAAAAAAAGGAGTAAGTGTTTTGTTTCATTCAGGAGGAGGGGGGAGACTTACTTAATTTAATATCTCCCTTCATGTTTAGTAAAATGTTGTCACTCTTAATATCTCTATGGATAACACCACTGGAATGTAAATGATGCAGACCCTGTAAAACTTGTTTACAGACAGCAGCAATTTGACCCTCTGTCATCATGCTGCAGGTCACAACATCTGTCAGACTACCACCTTCCATATATTCCATCACAACCCAGAGATCACCTTTCCAAAGATATGAGTCCAAGTAGTTGACGATGTTGGGATGTTGTGCCTTTTTCATGACAAGGATTTCATTCATGATGAGCTCTTTTTTTGGCTGCTGAGCTAAATTCATTTGTTTGATCGCAACTGGAACCTTGTCTGCATTATATGCGATAAACACACCACCGGATGCACTAGAGAAAAAAAAATGTTTGAGCTCTTGGAATATATGTAAAGACTCGCTTGAGCTTCAAAATTACCCTTGACCGATCTTAACCATATCAGAGTATATCTCTGTAGGATCCTTATTGATACAAATCTCTCTTAGTTGACTAACTACATCCTTGTCCGGAGAAGTGGACTTGACTTGTCTACGCTTAACAACAGGCGTTTCCTCTTCTTCATTAGTCGAAATGATGGATGCTGATGATGATGCTGGTGGTGTACTTGGTTCCGTAGTTTTTTCTATGATTATTGTCAGTTACGCTATCCCCCCCTCATTCTTGTATATATATATATGTTGTTACCTATGAATGATGATCTAGCTGAAGACTAAACATAACGTCAGTTTCTCCTTCCACAGCCTATATTTATATATATGTATATATTTACTACGGATGATCTTTTGGTGTAATCAGATAGTTTTAGTCTCGACAATCTACGTAAAGAGTTGGTAATAACATTTCCTCCTGCAGCTTTGAGAATAGAAGATGCACCGCTACTCCGTTTATTGGGTATTTTTTGCCAAACAGCATCATCTCTTGATTCTTGATAAAATTCAATAGCATTAATGACAGCCTATATATAAGGAGTGCAATACAAGGAGTGGAAGTTTAGTAAAGAGAAAGATAGAGGAGAGACGATATATATAACAAAAAAGAGATAGATTACCTGCGGATTTTGTTCTTGTTCTGTTTGAGTGATACCGCTTGCCTTTAATAACGTATGCCATTCTTTAGGTAAACCCGTAAATTCGCCTGTAGTTGCATCGAATCCGACATGAGTGACATGTCTTGTGTTGTAAGGAGAAGAAATGTCCATGGTTGTTGTCGTTGGAGGGTTTGCTATTCAATAGTTTGAATACAGTTTGATCTTTATTTTCAGCACTCATGATTACCTTGACCAAATCCGCTTACAAACTTATCCAAAACGCCTTTCAGTCGAATCTTTTCGTCGCTGGATTTTTGATCTGTCAAGGGTACGGTATTATATACCTTTGTGACATGAGACTTTGATAGAGTTGAATGTGATTTAAATGATTTGAGTGATCTATCAGAGGATATAGTATGACCAATCATTTCATTCGTTTTCTATATAAAGAGGGAAAATGGAAAAGAAGAAAAAAGAGGAAAAAGGGACAGTAGTTGTCATTGTCTGCACCTTTTTATTTATTTAAGGAGTAAAAGAATCAGCATCTATAAAATATTCAAGCAAATTACACGTTCCTATAGTGTATAAACAGGAAAAGGAGCTGCACCTTTTTTGCTTGATTGAGTGAAGGAGAGAAAGAGAAAAAGAGAGAGGAGAAAAGATTTAGGTATGTCTTCTTTAATAGTCTCAAGAAAAAAGCCTTGCATAAAAAATGATACCATCAATCAGTTACTTTGACAAGTCGCTTCAACCGTCATACCCTATAATAAATTCAAACTCCTAGGCTATTTTTTAAGCCAACTCTGAAACGGCACTTATCCAATGTGTTTCATAATGATATACTTTACCAAATCTGCAAAAGACATTTTAACTTGGCAATGAATTACATCAATAAGCATGACCTAACAAAGTAAGACTGCGCTTTCTTACAATCGCTTATCAAAGAATCTTTCATTTTGCTCCGCATAAACTAGTTACAATGGAGTGAAGTAATGCTTCCACTGAAATCACTATTTCGTACTATTAATTTCTGCAATCCCGGTTTATTTATTTTATAAGTGCGATAATAATGCAAAGGCCTCTCTTTTTTTTTTTTTTTTTTTTTTTTTTCAGCATTCTATTATGTCAACTGTAAATAGAAAAATCTTGATTGCTCTTGATGAAACAAAAACTGGCCAGCATGTTCTTGATTGGGTACACTCACATCAT
>JAMYHX010000775.1:0-12806 GCA_025529335.1 Rhizopus sp. PT2906 | reverse complement strand
GGAATACCTAAAGTAAAGTTAATCAAGTGCCGATCCATTTTTGTACGACTTACTCCGTAACTTTCTTCAGAAGGGAAGAAGATGGGTATACAAAACGTATCCTCGGGTAATGGTTCTAGTCTTCTTGGACGGAATTCGCGTGCACGAATAGGATGACGAGGTGGCTGTCTCATGTCGCTGCTGGTGTAAGGTGAATTAAAGGTAATCTTGGTTGTTGTTGTCTTCTTTTTCTTTTGACGTCGACGAACCACCTTAAACTCATCGGGTGCACCTATTTCACGAGACTTGATTTGAACTGTCTCTTCAATCTCTTCATATTCATCATCATCTCCACTTTCTTCCTCAGCACTGTGTTCACCATAGTGCTCCTCTGCCAACTGACGAAGTCTTTCGTGCTCTGAATGTTCAGGACCAAAGATATCAGCCTTCACTTGATGGTAAAATGCCTTGGTTTGCTCCCAAGCACTCTTCTTGTGCTCTTCTTCCTTGACGATAGCAGCGGACAATGATATCTTTTCACCTTCATCTTCTTCTTTTTCTTCTTTTACTTTTCGGTCTTGTTCTAAAAAAGGTTCAACACCAAGAGTTACACCAATAAAACTAGACACTTGACATTTTAAGACAGACAGGACTTGTCTATCGGCTTCGGATGTCATAGCCTTTTCAGCGTGATGGAATAGCTTGTCAAAGACTTGAAGAGGATCGTCTTGGCGATGACGAAGAAGTCCGTTCAAGTGAGTAGACATTTGAGAAAGCAAGGAATTATCTGAGGCAAGCATATTGACTGAACCCATAGACTTTTTAAGAAGGGACAAAATAAATAAAGAGGGGGATAAATGGCGTGTTTATATACTTACATGCTTCAGAAGCTCGGAAATACTTAGAGGAGTATCTTGATCCCAAGGAAGTGTTTGAGTCATGTGTGTGTATAAAAAGAAAATAAAACAAAAGGAAAACAAAATAAAGCAGTGGGAAATAAGCTTAAATTTAAAATAGATACGGGTAGAGTTTGAGTGTGTGCGACAATAAGATGACAGCCTTACTGTGTGGCTCTTTATGTTTACTATTTACGCGTAAATATCAAAACAGGAGTATATAAACTAAAAAATTAGCGAGACGCGGTTATGTTTATTAAGAAACTTTTGTATCTATAAAGAATAGTCTTCGTCATCTGAAGAGAGATTATATCCGTATTCTAAAGTACAAAAAATATTAACAAATGATATAACCAAACCATCTTGTGCTTACGTTCTTCAAATTCATCATGGTCATCGTGATCATCCTCTTCATCTGGATAATCATTTTGATAATAATCTTCGGCTATATGTGGGATAAGTATAAGAAAGAAAAAAAGGATTGTTTATGCCCTTACCATTAGAATCTTCATCACCAACATCACCCATCTCACTCTCAGTGTCATTATCATCCATATACTCTGTTGTATCATCAAACCAGACGAGGGATCCAACATTATTGACATTAAGAGTATTAGGTTCTTGATCATCTCTGTAATAAACGTCATAAACATAGTCATCTTCATCCTCTTGTTTCTGTTCTCGATCATTCACTTTTTTTTGTTTTTAGTTCCCTCTTTTCATTCTATATGTGATATAAACTTACATGTCAAATATTCCTTAATCATGGGTATAAAATTGCACATAATATCATCTACATCCTCTGTATCCTCATCCAAGATTAACCTATTACCCGTTTAGTTATAGTCACACCATTCTACGCTTTCTTTACTTTGGTTGTTTAGCAGTCGTCTCATCATCTTTTACTGCTTCATACATCTGAAATAGATCTTCTGCTGCCTTTTCGGATGAACTTTGTACACTAAAGATTACATCAGTTGCAATTCTTTTTCTCTATAGTTTACACTTACACCGGTGGCATGTTTTCCATTGCCTTTGCTCTATTTTGACTGATAACTCTATATCTTGCCTTTTTGGATACATCCTGAAATGGAAATAAGTGATCTGTTGATTACATGCTCTTTCTCTCTCTTTCCCCTACACTTTGCTTTTGCATCAACTGTTCTTTCCTTTCCTCTATGGACGTCGGTGTCTGTGGTCTACTCAGTCCAGGCTGAATACGTCTAGAAATACGATCCTATTGATCATGAGTTATATATGATATTGTATCACTAAGCGCGCTTTACTTTTAGTTTTCGAGCTTCGTCCAAGTTTGAAAAACTCGCTTCTTCTACTGTCTCTGCTAGACGAAATATAGTTGGAAGTGCAGTTGCTGATACTAATATCTTATTAGCTCTCTTTTCTCTCTACTCTCTCTCTTTTTCTCTCTCACCTTTTAATACACTTGTATCTTCATTGCTTCGTTTTAACCGTTTTTCTTCATTTTGTTGTTGAAGTACTGATACACAAAGTGAGCATCAAGTCTGATTGTATTGTAAAATTATTTTTACATAAAGCTTCAAGAGGCTCCTCTGTTCGTTTACGCTTAATGCGCAGAATGGTAATTGGATCACTTGCCATTTTCAAAGAAGAGAAAAGAAAGAAAAAAAAATGACGTTTTTCATACCTACTCTTTCTGAACTTTAAATTCCTGAAGTGGCTATTTATTCTTTGATGTTGTAGCCATCAATTCTCCTTTAATTCTTTAGCTTTTTCGTCTACTAATTCTCCTTTTATTAAAGAATAGTAATCATGTCTGAGAGCTTAGTTTTAGAACAATACACGCACTTTCCTGGAGAAATTACCGTTGATATTGACTCTTGGAAAAATATCATTGAAAACTTACCTGCCCATCATGCAGTATGTTGGATTCACAAGGAAAAGACGAATGGTGATATGTCTACTTTAAACGAAGATGGCCAACCTATGCCCAAAACGCGTAACAAGAAGAAGCATCATTTGGAAAATTAAGTACATATGCCATCGAGCTGGATTCTATAAGAGTCATGTTGGTGTACAGACAAAAGATGAATCATCTAAAAGCCGGCCAATTCAGAAACCAAGCAAGAAGATCGATTACAGGTGCTATGTTTACTGTCACCTGCTATTTCCTAACATCTAATCAGGTCACCACTAAACTTCACAATGAGCATAATCACCTTATTGGAAGCCTTGATGATATCTCTTTTTTGCCTTTATCGGATAATACGAAGGAAGTCATATTACAAAAGTTATATGAAGGCTATGGTAGAAGAGACACAAGAGCTGCAATTCAATGTCATTTTAATGAAAGGATAAGAGATCTTTTTTCCTGAAGCTGCTTGTTCTTCAACACATTCAGCCATTTGAGAGATTACTATGATATACTGTATAAGGACGCATAGTATGCAGTATATTAAACTCTTTATATCTTGGTAAATACATACAGTCTCACAAGATTTAAACTGGTTGTCTTTCATAGCAGTCGCTTACATCTTTGAAAAAATAGATTTAAAGCCATTGCTTAACGTCTTCACTCACGCTTTCATGGTCACTCTCCTCAGCACGGAAAGCTTGACTCCCTTCAAGCAATAGAAATAGTGCTGTATTTGTTTGCGTTTTTTAAAAGATCTTTTCTATTTCTAGATTAGGTTTTTCTCCTCTTCTATTACAAACGTAGTATTTTTCTGAAAATATATGTGATGCGTTTCCTATGCTCGACTTTGTTTAACTGGAGAAAAGATCCTATTCAATTTCTGTTTGAGTGTCGTCCGTATTGTTCCAAGAGGCAATTATATCGTCATAGGATTGGATGAAGTCATTGATATCATGGTGTGTACTCCCTTGAATCAAGCGAACACAACAAGCTTAAGAATATTTATTCTTGAGTATATGTTTTTAGAAACGTTTTATAGGAAATTGCTACTGTAACTACTTTACGTTCTCTTTTTATATACAAACTACTTGCAGAATAAACTATATTGCGCTTGATTAACCCTATTACTCGATTCAGTCTCTGTCTCAAAAAAGGCAAACAGGTATATCTGCCAAACTTTGAACGCTTCAAGTTTATGCTCTAGCCTAATCATTTACAAAATAGACTACACCCCCATTGCATACCCCGTTGAAACTTTGTACACAGTGTTCAGCTGGTAATGGCAGTGGTAGATACTTGGTAAGTTACTTTTGCTTAGTTACAACTAGTTAGGTACTGATTTATTATATTTTAATATTGTCAACTCCATCCAATGATAGGTCTGGAACCGAGACGTCAACGCAGCATTAAAAATTTGATCGATTCTTGCAGATTATGTTAACCATAACAGTGATATTAGATCAAGGCATACTGCATTTACTAGAGTGCTTGAACCAGCACTATCAAGCCACTAGTCTTGGTCCTTTGGCAACTGCAAGTATTTTATTCCATTTTCTTATCCAATCAAAAAATTCTTGGGTGATTTAAGTGAGTGCCATACCTAAGATGAAAATCTTTCGTGTGCTCTCTCTCTCTTTCTCTCTCTTTTTTAGCGTTCTAAATGAAGAGAAACGAAGTTGAGGAAATGGAGAAAATAATAAACATTTTTTGTAAACATTGAAGCTCAGCCAATCAACCATCGCATAGATTAGAGTGTAGCATCTTTGACTCGTGCAGAAAACACCTTCTAATACTCTCATAAACAACTTCTCTCATAATATGCTTCATGTTAAAACTGATGGGTGCTTTTTTATCAATATAAAAGATGCTCTGTGGCTAGAATTGTAAAAAAAAAGCCTATGCATTTTTTCTATTACGTGACTATTAGATATCCGGAGTTTAGAACGCTTTTATAGCCTGCAGTGCTCTCTCTTTTTCTTTTTCTTTTTTATAAAATGACTGATAGACAAAAACCAAATAGTCCGATTGCCTGGATGACTAATGTATATTCACCCACCACTTCTTCATTTAGAGACAAACGACACCCTTCATTAAGTTCAGAAGCCAAGTCAACTAGCCAATCATTAGACAGGTTTATATATATAAACATAGTTTACAAATTCAATGGAATCTCACACATTACATCAGTTATGATAGACCAGAGTCACCTACACTACCACCAGATACTGCGTCAGAAAGTAGAGAATCCATAGAGTTAACCCATAGCAGCAGTGCCAGTAGTAGTCGATATCCTTATCCTATTGTTCCTTCCGATTCAGGTAACACGACAATGACAGCTTTACTTTAGAGGGAAATTAATAGGACCTACAGTTTCCTTTTATCAACACAAGGATCCACCACCTACACCAACAACTCATAAACGTACATCAAAACGTGCACACGTATCAGATCACACTGCAGCGGCCATTGAATTAAGCGTGAGTGCTAATGTGCCTCCAGCACCTGCAGCTGGCATGTACTGGTCAAGAGCAATGACCTATGGCAAGTACCCGACCAGGCCATTGCGTGCACACACGGCTAATCTTATCGGTGAATATCTTTATGTGTTTGGTGGATGTGATATGAAGACTTGTTTTAATACACTCTATGTATTGGATATGGGTATATGAATTACAACATTGTTTGAACATAAACATTAATCTCTCTGACAGATACACTCACTTGGTCAAAACCTCGTACAACCGGACAAGCACCACCTCCTTGTCGAGCTCATTCCTGTACAACAGTCGAACGAGTCTTGGGGCCAGGCAAGAAGTCATATAGTCTTTATGTCTTTGGTGGTGGCGATGGACCCAATTACTTTAACGACGTATACATTTTAAATATAGGTATTTAAAGGAAACTATTTGTATCTTTGCTTCGTATTGATCATGACTCCATTAGATACACTCACTTGGGTTAAACCTAAAGTGGAAGGCGAACCTCCTTCACCGAGGAGAGCACATACAACTTGTTTATGGAACCAAAAAATTATTGTGACCGGAGGAGGCGATGGTGCGCGTGCGCTGGCGGACGTGCATGCCTTGGACATTTCAGACCCTCATGCCCTAAAATGGACACAATTACATCCTCAGGGGACACCGCCGATTGCTCGAGGATACCACACGAGTAACTTGGTGAAAGATAAGCTCATTGTCTATGGCGGCAGTGACGGACACGAGTGTTTTAGCGATATTCACGTCTTGGATTTATTTGCCAATCGATGGTGTCAGATCGAATTGAACCGTCCTATTCCTCGCTTGGCTCATTCGACAACCCAAGTGGGGTCCTATCTGTTTGTGACAGGTGGATATGATGGAAGCAAGTACTCCAACGAAGTCCTGCTGCTAAATTTGGTGACTATGAGTTGGGAAACAAGAAAGATCTATGGAAGTCCGCCTAGTCCAAGAGGTTATCATACATCCGTACTACATGATTCAAGACTTTATGTGATAGGTGGATATGATGGTAGACATGTATTTGAAGATGTTTATATGCTAGAACTAAGTGCGTGTGCTTACTTGCCACAGATCACCAATTTTGAAATTGACGTGTGACCAGCATAATAAAACTTTTTTTTTGTTTTCCCGTTCTTTTCTTTATAAAATATTATTATTATTATTATTACATGGCAACTCATCTTGGAGTAAATTTGTATAACGTATTGTTTAATATTATAATAGGCAACTAAAAGAAAGGGTCATTTTTTATAGGAATATAATACGGCAGATATTTTGGTATGATCATAACTTCAACATGTGTGCTTTTGACAATTAATAATTATTAGACCACAGTCAATGAAGGGTTAAAGAACCTTCAATTCAAAAATGTGTCAATGGACAAAAGACAAGTAAAAAAAAAAAAAAAGAATCAAAAGGGGTGGATTAATAGACATTGACTAAAAGGATATATTTTTAGTTTTATACAGAATCACTTGAATTATTTTTGGAGCTAGACAATATAACACAAGATAAGGAACTGACCGTGTTTGGAGTAGAAGAGTAAGAAAGAACTTATTATCAACATATAAAACTAATAGCCCCTCTGATAGACAAGCAGCCATAGACAACATTGTTTATAGATACAGACTTCTCTGCCGTGACTATCCAGGAAAAGAACATCTGGTCAAATTATGGAGTCTATGCTCTCTTTTATATTTTTCTTCATCAGAGGATTACTTGACACAATTGACAGATTGGACCGATACGTACTATCCGGTAGAACAAGGCTCTGAATGGACCAATATATGTAATTACCTCATCCGTGGCGACTATGATACCGTATTTGCTGAGCTCCACCACATGGACACTGACAACAGCGCACTTATAAACGCAATTCACGCGTTTCTCAGTATACAAGAGGGAGATAATCAGGCATTGATAGAGTGGCGCGATCAGTTGCCATCTCAGGACATGGTTTATTCAGTAGGCGCTGCACGCGTCTTTTCGATATTAAGAGGCGATGAGACCGGTTATGGCGAGCTTAATTTTGTAGAAAAGTTGATAGCAGCTTCTCGATTCAAACGACCTTGGATGTCATTAGGCGAACTACAGGCTTATGCACAGACAGTGTTTAACAAGAATGATTCTTTTGATAAAGCGTGTTCGTATTTGCTGATGGGGTGCTTGGATGACGTTCTGGGTGTAACGGATGATCTCTGGTTACAGGTCCATCTGGGGCATGTGTTTATTTGTATAGGAGAAAAGATGAGTCAGACATATCAGCTGCATGGAAAAGGAATTATCATGGACCCTGTTTATCTGTGTATAAACGAGTATGCGAAATTGATTGTGAAAGAAGAGACAATGTGGAAGGAAGCAGTCATGTATTTGGCAAGATGTAAAGAAAATAGTCAACACTGGATCATACAAGTACGTATGATAAATACTGTGCTTATATTTGCTCATACTGAATATGTATTGTAGTTACTAGGCGAACCAGCTGTGCTAAAAGAGAGTACTGAGTTTTTAAAGGAATTATTGCAGATTGCTAGTGAACATGGACTAGACCAAGTAGAACGACATATACATTCATCGCTTGGAAAGAGGTATGAGGTAAAGAACGATATACACCAAGCAGCCCTCGAATTCGCTGCAGCACAAGACCGCGATGGGCTTGATAAGCTCTCTCATCAACTATTCAATGAGTACTTGAGAACAGGAAAACTTGGTGAGGTGGTGACGAATGTGAAGGAAGTAGAGATCAGCCCACACTATGCACTGTTAGTTACCTATAAGCGATTTAGAACCCATCTTGAACAAAAAGAATATAAAGAAGCATCAGAACGATTACTCGAGATATTGAAAGAAAAAGACATATTGCCACTTAAATTTGACATTGTGCTCATGATTGATAACCTCTCTATCCTTGAAGGTAAGCGTATTCGTGTTTTGCCTATTTTTATAACCATATTATATTAGATAAAGGCGTACACTTTAGCTATGATCAGTTCATAGAATTAATTCGATTATTCAAGTTGATAGAAAAAGATGATTCAAAACAGAAATTTATACACAACTATTATAAGCTCTCTAGACACGAAGATCTGCCAGCACAGTTAGTTGTGGCAAAATTACGTGAACGATTGGCATATAAAGCATCTCTATCACAATAAAGTATTTTTTTTTTAATTAAACAGTAAATGCAGCCATAAATGTTGAAGATGAAGTTTCAAAAGTTTGATATCCTTGGTTATTGTTTGTTGTTGTTGTTGTTGTAGTAGTTGTAGATGATGATGATTTGATGCCCAAGATTTCATTTAGATGTGATTTATCTCCACTGCTGCTAGTAGCCATCTTCTTTGCACGTAAAAATTTGGCACGAGCACTGAATATACAATTAGTTTCTATACATGAATCTAGCAACATTGGTACTTACGCATTTCGTAAAACAACAGCTGGTTTACTTTCTTCTTCTGTCTTGGCCTTCTTTGTTTCTACTTTATCATCATCGCTATCTCTCTTTCTCTTTTTCTCTTCCTTGTCCTTTTTATCCTTCTTCTCTTTCTTCTCCTTCTTGTCTTTTTTCTCTTTCTTTTCTTTCTTTTCCTTTTTCTCCTTCTTTTCCTTCTTTTCCTTTTTCTCCTTCTTTTCTTTTTTCTTCTTCTTATCCTTGGTATCATCTTCCTCTTGGGATTCATCGGCAACACTACTTGTTTCTGAAGGTGTCTGAGAATTTAAATCGGCCAGTAGTCTTGAAAATGCATCTGTATTTCCTAACCAATTGTCCACACTCTTCTTGGTAGCGCCCACACCGAGGGTATTGTCTTTTAATTTGATTTTGATATGTTCCTTTTTGCCGTCTTCGTTGACACCTAAACCTTTTCCTGGACTCCAGCCCATTTTTTGAAGCATTCTAAAGCCAAACTTGGACTCGTCTTTACTCCAGTTCAAGTTGTTTGGATCGGAACTGATGCGTTGTTTTTCCTTTTGACCTGCTAATCCCATTCTATTCTATTTTTTTTTTTCGTTAAAGAAATATGATTTGACTGTGTTGAAAAAAAAAAAAAAATTTGGAAAAGAAAAAACGTCGCAGTCACAAAAGCCGTAACTTTACTCTTTTACTTGGAACCAATGAAACGCATTGTAACTAAGGGTTCATTTAAGCTTTCAATATTATGATTATGATGATTATGATTACTTATTGGATTTAAAGAATAAAAAAGTGCAATATTGACTGGGTATTGAATTAAGCAACAACCAAGATATATTTTTAAGTCTCTGGAATACTTTATAATATACTCCTCAGTCATATCTCCCCTATTCTTCTTTATACATTGTTACTTAAAAATACCACATTTGTACATATTACGAACCAAGAGAAAATTATGCTATTCTTTAACATTTGAAAAGCCGCAATATCTGGACGATCATTTTATTTTGACGGACAAACTGTTGACTGCATCTTTACATTGATTAACTTGTTCAGACAAGTCGGGTTGAGTGTCGACATGATTCAATAGGGCTGTCAGATCGCTCTTTATTTGTTCAATGAATGATTGAGTATTTTCTTCCATTTCCTCTTCAACTCGCTTCAAATCTTCAATCAGCCTTTTTCTTTCACTTGCTTGCTTTTCAACTTTTTCTTTTACGATATCAGCAATATTTAGGGATTTTAATCTTTGGGTCTCTTGTTGAATAGATTCAAGCAGCTCCTTTTGAGCTTGTATTTCCTTATCAAACTCAGTTTGATGTCGTGTAACTGATTGATCGAGTAACTTGGACTGTTGTGATAGCTTCTCTTTTAAAATTTCAACTGTACGACGCTCTTTTTCAATCATGAGTTCCCTTCGTTTGAGGTCGTCCAGTTCCTTTCTAGCAGCCATAGCTTCATCTTTTAATTGTTTGACTCTGTTTTCATTTGAGAGGTATTGCTTCTTGGTATCATCTAGTAATTGTTGCTTAGATTCTAACACTTGCATGACTTCGTGAATTTCAGCTCGAAGTTGCTTGTTGGATTCAATAAAAGATTGATTTTCTTTTTCATATTGTTCCTTTGTGTCTCGAGCAACTTGTAACTGATACATATGAGATGGGGAAACCTTAAAAATATTATTATTATTTACCTGTTGTTTAGTATTTTCTAGTTCTTTTTGAATGTTTTCCAAGTTTTCTTGTAACTCTTCAAGTACTCTTGTCGATCTTGAACTAGAAGAAGCGGGGCGAGGAGACGATAGCATATGATTTCTTGGTAGAGAGGAAGTCTTAATCATAGACTATTTTGTGGTGGATATGAAAAGAGAAAGAAATAAAAAAATAAAAAATAGTAAAATATTAATTTTATTTTGAAGAACCAAAGGCACTTCGGAGGATGAAATTGGTGTTGTCATAGTAGTAGTGTGTTTCCTGGCAACAAGATGGGGCCTTTTTGAAAAAACAAAAAAGTTGGCAGATTTTCCCCTGTCTGCCTGATCAACACGACTTAATCACTATTCAGGCCTGACAGTAGTAATCTGATTTATCGGAGCTTGATTAATTGTCTGCTCCACGAGTTTGATAATGAATGTGGAGCACTATATTACTGACTATTTAGCATGCTTTTGATTTTTGCTCGCTTGTAAGATCTTGATTTACCCTATTGCTGTCACTTATTGAGCAAGTTTTTTTAAAAGCTTCTTTATTACCATTTTTCAGCTATTATGTTTCTCACGGATAATTGGTTTAGAGTAAACAAAAGGAAAATTCTGGGAACTGATCAAAACGTCGGTTCACACTTATTAAACAGTGCAACGCTGTAAAAGCTCAGCGTTCATCCGGTAATCTCAAATTAAAATATCACTCATATTTGACTTGACAAGGCTTTTTGGCTATTCCAACTAACTCTTCAGTGGTTGAAGCGCTTGTAGAGAGCCATCACAGCTAAAGTCTTTATGTTAACAGCTTTCAAAGTCTCAGTTACACTAGAACTGTTTAGTGATTACTCACAATAGAGTAAGCATCCAATAGCCCCTTAATCATGCAGCATAAAGAATTTCTCAGGATGACTTTAATGTTCCTCGTGCGCGTAGATCCTCCTTTTGTGAACAGGTTGAAGGCATGACTGCCCTTTTTTGAACAAGTTCCTAAGCAGACATATGGCATTAATCAATAGGAGATATCGCTATTTTTGCCCTTAACTATATGTTTTCGCGTATAAGTAGGTTCTTCTCAGATAATATTGCAAGGGCCGTATGGGTGAACTATGTATATGTAAAGAATGACGTACCTTAGACATAAAGCTTATTTATTCTCCTGCCTACTAAAAGGTGTTATGTATGTAAAATATTAATGCTAGGCTACATTTACTTTTGTTATATGTAGACGGTATGGACAATAGTTCAGCGCTATCGTTATTCTCTACAGTTTAAATAAAAACATCATATAGCTCAATTGACTACGTACAATTGCAAAGAAAGTTGTGTATTCGTATCAATATATGCTCAGAACAAACATAGAATAGCTTTAGACGACATGACGTCTAATATGGATCATAGCACACTTCTTATCAGCTATAGTTTTGTAATTTTGCTATGCTGTGATTCTATTCGTTTTCTTTTACTGATTATTGACGATCATGAGCTTGAAAGATGGCTGTTATGGTAAATACGCATCAATTAAATAAGTTAGTTTTATCCTCTATGTTTTCAAAGTACACTGCTTTGAAGGGACACCCTCAGGAACATGGGAACAGCTTATTTTATGTCATCCAATAGAAAGATAGGAAATTAGCACGCTTTCAGATAAAGAAAAATTCATGCAGCCCATTCCGGCTCAGGGCCGCCTTTTTAGTCTTTTCAAGGTCACAATGTAAACAAATAAAAAGGTATAAAAGAAGGTCTTTTTTCACTCTATTTTTTTTCTCTCAAGCTTTTCCGGTTTGCCCGAATTCCGATAGTAACCTTTATGATGCTTGAGGAAGTAGGTAGCCTTTCTCTCAGAAGGAAGGGATTAGATTATTACAATTTTTATAAAGTTACTCCGGTGACTAACCTTTATTACTTCGGAAACGCTGCCCCTTGTGATTGTGGCTACAATGCAACAGGGTGAGCTATAAACTAATGCAAATGAAAAAAAAAAAAAAGAATTTTAGTGACTACTAAGCAACTAAGCTTATGAGATGGTTTTCATGACAACTTTTGTCTTACGCACTTTATATCCAAAAGAGTTTCTTATCCAAGTATTAATTTTGCATGCACACCCAAACGGTAGAAATATATAATGGAAGCTGTGTCTTGTGCGCCTTTCCCTTTTATTTCACCAAAGCAAATCCTGTAGGAAGGCTGATGACCTTTATACATCATAACTTCATAGTCAGGCTATCTATTTACCATTATCGAAAGCATACGAATACTGTATTTTTATTAATTATTGACATTAATTTTATAAAACGACATCATGTCAAAAGAAAGAGAGATAATGAGTTTATATGTAAAAAAAAGAGAATAAGTATGTTAGTATTAGAGCACATATCCTAATATTAGTTTTACTTACCACCGAAGTGCATTCTGGGGAGGGTAGCGA
>JAMYHX010000774.1:0-12825 GCA_025529335.1 Rhizopus sp. PT2906 | reverse complement strand
TGGCTTGCGTGGAAGCTGCCAAGTCAGCCAAGATACCAAGCATTATAACATTAACAATGGCTCTTGGCCCTGGTAAGCTGCCATATACTCTGATATCTATCCATTTTGTACTCATGCTTTCATTAGACGCTTCTGCACCATATATTAACTCCGATGCGGCTAATCTGCATCGTCCTACAAGCAAAGGTGTTCCATTTCACGAAAGACTTGCTGATAGAGTCATCAATCCTTTGCGTTTCTTCATATACACTCGGTCGTTTGCCAAGAGAATTGCCCAAGAGCAAATGTCAATTGGCATCAAGCCCATAACTACTCCCTCAAAGAACTGGGAAGACAGTATCAAGATTGTGAACATCGCCTTTGGCTTTGAATTTCCTCGTCCTCTCGGTCCTTTGGTTGAACTCATAGGTCCTATTGTCCCTCAAACATATCCAGCTCTCAATGCCGAACTTCGGACCTTTCTTGATCAACATCGTAAAGTCGTTTATGTCGCCTTTGGTCAATGGGCTGTGCCCACGCCAAGTGACATCAAGCTCATCTTGACAGCCTTGCTTGAAAATATGGAAACCAAGCATATTGACGGCATCATATGGTCTACTCGTGGCATTCGAGATCTCTTCCCAGACACAATAACCACTCGATCTAACACAACCTACGATATCAACAGCTTCTTCACAAACCCTGCTGATAACTCCAACATCGCCTTCGTTAACTGGGCACCTCAAGTCGCCATTCTTCATCATCCCTCTACTTGCCTGTTCCTCACACACGGTGGCGTAGGCTCCCTATACGAGTCGATGCATGCTGCTGTGCCTGTAGCTGTATTCCCTTTTTTCGGCGACCAACCCACCACGGCTGTTAGCGTCGAGCATTCCGGTATTGGGCGATGGTTCAAACGAACACTGAGACAAGGTCAGGCAACCGAACTGGTGAAGGATATTGTTGATGACCCCACAGGCAAATATAAGCAAAACGTTGGTAGGTTTAAGGCACTGGTTCAGATTAGAAATGCGCGTGGTAAGCAACGAGGAGCTGATCTGGTAGAAGAAGTCATGTTTACCCATGTGAACGGAAAGATGGTACATAGAAGGGATATTCGTCGAGATCTTTCATTCTTCAAGGCATACAACTTGGACATCTATTCATTTGTGTTGGTTTTCTTGGTTACATTTGCTTATGGTCTCTATCGTCTTGCCTTTGTCCTCTATTATCTGGCTTTCAGTACGGTGTCTGCTCCAAAGATGAAGTTGGATAAAAGGCTGAGAGCAAATTGAATTGCTTACTCTTCTTATTTATGTATAATATATTTATGATTTTCAAAAGGGATATTTTATTTTAATAAATTACCAATATAAGATATCATTAGACGGCGATGCTTTAGATGCCTGGTTGTTATTACTACTTGACTCAAATGATGCTCTGGGATCTAATGAGGTGGGAGACGATACGAAAACAGGAGTTGAGGATGAATTTGTATTATTACCATTGTCCAAAAATCCAAGCAGCACACTTTTTGAAGGCGAGCTTGGCAAATCTAGTGAGATGCTGTTGCTTAGCATTGATGATCGCGCCCTTGATTCAGTCTTTGGCGTCCCAGCCATAAAGGGAGATGAAGAAGTGATTGGAGAAGAGATATCATCTGTGCTGGAGAGCAAAAGAGATGCTATGGGCGCGTTACTGTTGTTGTTATTGTTGTTATTTTGCCCAGTAAGATATCCAAAGTACGTATTCCACGCATCTGTATCTAACGAGGTTGGCATACCCCAAAACGCCGAAGACAAAGGATCAAATGGCGATTGTGACTGTTGCTGTTGTTGTTGTTGTTGTGCTGGATTTGCCATGATTCCTGGTGCGGCGAATGGGTCCATAGCAGGTGTGATGTCTAGAAGAGAAGATCGTTCGGGTGATGACGACTGTCGATCGTTCAGATCACTGGATGGAGGCGATTGCGACCGTCGATCTCGTACAGAAGAGATAGGTATCTGAGAAGTTGAATTGAACAACGGAAGGTCCATATCTTTTGAACCATTCCATTCCTTATCTATTTTCGATTCAGACTCGGTGCCATTTTCTGGTGAATTGGGCACAGCTATAGCTGGAGGAGGAGTTGGCTGTTTGGCTTCCTTTTTCGGCACGTATTCGTTGCTTTCTAGTCTTATATCCCTCAATCCTGCTAACTCGCCCAGGATGTTGCTACATCGAGCAGCGTTCATCCACGTCATTTCGAGCTCATCCAGTGCCTTCATTATTTTATTGATATTGATCTTGGCCTCAAACGCATCATAAGGGTCTCCAAAGGATGCTGTCTTGATAAAGATGATACCGGCTGTAAAAACGAAATAGACTGCAAAATTGTAAAGATATCTCAGGTGATTTTCTTCCAACATGATGTTGACAATGTCTAGTATTGATAATGCCGCTGAGAGACATATCTTGTAGCATGGTTGTGATACCAAGGATTTGGACTGAGCTGGTCCTGGTATAAAGGATCTGTGTAGCAAGATAACTGTAGTGTAATAGATTAAGTGTAACTGACAGATAGGTGCAGGGGGGTCTGGCCCCTTTTCACCTATCTGCGTATTCGGCAACTTGTACTGTAGTGACATAGGCAAGTTTTGGTGCCACCGAGTCAATTGACGACTGAGGGTTGTTAAGATTTGATCTGCGTACTGTGAAGACGTGTGTAGTTTGGCTTTTGCATAATAGATGTTTTTAAGTACGTGGCCAAGGATATCGCATATTTTGATGCTCTGAATAAATGTTTCAAGCAGACTGGCTGGTGGCCTAGATGGCTCTTTACTGGACGTAATGGCTTCATCGTCATCGACAGAAGGAAAGGGCGCATCACAATCTTTTTCTTCAAAGTTGGACGATCGACCATAGACTGCACTGATCAGTCTGTCAACAATAAAACAGCACCAAAACACACGCTTTCGTCGCTCCCTATCTTCAGGTGATATGTTCCAGTGATCACAATTACGATTCAAACCCAAGTCCTGTGCCATTCGAAATGCCTGTAATACAGATCAATATAATTGTGTTTTTACTACCAATAATGAACTTACCATACCACTGTACAGCCAGGCTCTTGCCGGTTTCATTGCGCCCATCTGATGACTTGCTAGTAGCAACAATGCCTGTACAGTCGATATCTTGGGTCTGTCATAATAATCATCTAGCAAGCAGCGCGCTCGTTCAAAAAAGACATCTCCTGCCGTATCAGGAGATGCCAAATCAGATCTCACACGAACGTCAGGGCTAATTCTCGAAGCTACCGCGTAGATTGCGTTCAGTAAAAGAGGAGATAAGGGCTCTGATGGGCAACTGGGACATGTCAGGCGCTTTTTATAAAACATGGGAAGCACTGGATAAAAGTGAAAAAAGTATAATTGAATGAGGTGCTCTGATAGATCCTGTGGTGGTAGCTCAAATGGATCCACAGGGTACTTCTTCTTGGCTGATTCTTTTGTCACCTTGTGCTGATAACCTGAGAAATGAAAAGCACCGTTTTGATACGTTCTACTGTTGGATAGCAAGTAGAACCCTGAGGATTTACCGAGGTATCTCACCTGGCCTGTTTCGTCCATGGTAAGCTGTCCTGCAGCATCGTCTTCTTCAGTAGGTGTTTCGGGTATATCACTGTGACTCAATGTAGGACTTTGAATCAAGGGTGGACTAACTGATTGTTGATGTTGATGCTGATGTTGTTGTTGTTGTTGCTGTTGTTGTAACTTGTTGCGTTGCCTTCTACGTTGTGGTCTCGACTTTATTTGTTCACCAAAAGATGTTTCTAACGGAGATTGTAATTCTTGTAGTATTTCTTTCAATTTTGGGTCTTCTTTGTTATCTTTATTTTCTGCAATTGTTTGTAAATAACTTTCTAATTTTTGTAATCGATTCTCAATAGCTTCAATATATCCTTTTGGAGGACCTCGCTATCGATCAATAGAATGAGTTTAAATTCTATGTTTATCAATGACTCACTTTTTTTGTTGTATCTTTATAAGTGCATTCTGTATCAAGTTGCTGACAATTATTACAAATAGGCAATGTTCCATCGCATTTTATCTTCTTTTTTCTACATATGTCACTATGAGATATTATGAGTATGAGTAATGTTAATACATTCATATTTACCATGCACGGCTTACTCTCTGCCTTTTACTTTGACTGCCTTCGTCATTACTAAGCGACATTTTGAATCACGAAGAAAAAAAAAAAAAAAAAAAAAAAAAAAAAGTTCGATTAATCCGAACTGAAAAAGACCTCGTTTGAGTCAGAAGATGAGCAAACTGCAACCTAAATCTTGAGCGGATTTTCAACAAATGAAAAATTGCTTAGCAAAAAGGTTAAAGGCAAAAGCAAGGGGACCTGTAAAGCTATTTTTAGAGTAATATTGTAACCAAGGAATAAAAGCTAAAGATAAATAAATAACGCAGCACATTGGTCAAAATATGGTAGAATTATCCAACGCTTTATATTCAAAAGATGTAAAAAAAGACTTGTATTAGTTGCCAATTTCTGCTTTCTTAGAGATTGTTTCTAGTGCCGCCTTTATGCTCCTAATAGATACATATAAGCTGAAGCATCAACTTCAGGAGCTGCATTGTCTTTATCCAAGCATAAGCTTGGGGTTACAAGAGCATTAAAGACCGTGAATTTTCTTGATCGGTCATTTATTTTGGAGACAGTTTTCACTCCATAGTATTTGTTTGTAAAACTTGGTGTGCTATCGTTCATAAACTTTGCTCCAAACCTTTCATAATGAGCATCTATGGACGGCTTTCTGTTGCATAGTTCAATGCAATTTACAAGCAGCGTCTGCCTGCCATCAACAAGCATTACACCCGCTAACAGCTGGCCACTGGCTTGTTCTTCCAGCCTTGGTTGTGATATTATCGATGAATAATATGGGTTTACCTTGCAATTATAAGAATACGACAAAATGAAATAAATCTTTTTATGAACAGAGAAAAGAAATTAATCTTCAGTGTCGTGGGCTTAATATGAGGCATTATGTCAATATTTATGACTTTAGCTTGTGTATGAAATACATTGTTTGTTTGGCGACAAAGGCTGTATAATCTTCTTTGATATAAAAGTAGAAATACGACTGTGGTTCAGCAATTTTATCAAGGAACCTCCTATTTGTCCATACCCTTGCTGTCTCAGTAATCCAGAATATTTGGATCCTTCTAAAAAGTGATGCAGGTAAGTCTTCTGAAAGTAAAGTTAGGCTCTCTGCTACTTCTTTTGTTGCTTCTTCGCGGACTTCAAGCCCAAGAGTGACTGGAACACCCGAAAAAGACGACAAGGTGTATTGATTATTTTTTGAAATGTTTAAGTTGACAGAGGAGCAAGGATTGTGAGTTTTCAAGCACAAGGAAGCACTTTTAATTCTAAATGAATTAAGCAAACTTCTTATGATGGCTACCTCTTGTGGTGTTGTAAACTGGAATATGCTTTGGTTTATGCTGTTTTTGTTATACGTGAACCATCCTCAATTTCTTGCTCTGGTATGTTCATGTTCATGCCTAGTTCGCCTTCAATGATTTCTATTGCCACAACAAATGGTTTAAATAAAATCAAAGCAACTGTACGTTGAATAATACTTACTATGTGTTTTTTTTTACATGAGAAATCAAATTGTCCATTTTCAAATAATGGACATTGCAAGCAACGCATATATATCATGTGCTGTAGTTCTACACAAAACATGGTTATTAGATCTCAAAAAGTTTTGCAAAGCTAATTTTACTGACACTCCAAAGCCTTGTAGCTGGGCTTTGCTGTTGTACACAGCTCTGAGGAAAAGAAAAGAAGATCGTTTTAATCACAAAAAGTCTCTTTTATATTGTTTTTTTAACAAACATACCCTTCTACTTCGTTGCTTCTGCTTCTTTCATTTTTCACCTTTCAGCTGACACCTGCTCCAACAAATAAATTGTCAGCTTCGCGACCTGATTAAATCGTGTTCTTTTTGTTCAAATATACCGTGCGCGTCTTTTAGATGTACTCTTAAGTCCAAAGCGTTCACATATTCCTTCTAAATATCAAAGCATAAATGGCAATAGAATGCCCTGTAGATTGTTTTAGAGACATGTTCATTGTTTACAGGTTAAAAAAAAGAAGACCAACATTATCTACGCGCGAAAATTGGGGTTATGCTATTTGCACAGCAAACAACATTAAGGTTAGACTAATGTTGCGTACACTACCCCCAGGTACAACCTGTGATGCCTTCCAGCAAAGCTTTGAATGTATGGCGCCAAAATAAACATGACTTTATAAAGTCACCATTTTGTTTGTGTTTCTTTCAAGAAGAAAGAGAGATAAAAAAGAAATGCTGTTATTTATACTAATTTTTTGTTGTCAGCTTAATCAACAAAGATGCAAGATCACATGTAACTATGATATATCCCTATTTACACTATTTAGCCTATTTCTGGTGCATGTATTGTTGATCTACAATCTTTCATACAGTATATCTGTCATACTTCGCCTATGATACTTAAATAACAGAAGAATGCAAAATCCGAGGGGAGACTTTGAGGGCACATAATCGCTGTTTAAATCCTCTTAATGCATTAGAAGTGAACGTTACAGGCATAGTAAACACAATAACAGCTCATGAAAGATATCACATGCTTTTATGATATGATGGAAAATGAGTTGATATACGTTTTATGTTAGTTGTCAAATTTATCAAGACGAAGTTCAAAAATAAATACTATCCATCATATCACAGATACACATCATATAAAAGACCTTTCTTTTACGATTTATCTTAAACAAAAGGCAAGAAAAGAGGTTCATTAAGAGACTCGTTAAAGCTTTTTACTTACTCTTAGCGGTTTTGTTTTTGCTCTACAAGTTGACTCAATGTATAAGAGACTCATTTATTACGACATACAATTCTTTCGAATTCTTTATATATCATCTGTTCTACACACATATGTATACGTTCTCTAAAGATATACAGCACAATTGAATGGCTTTCACAATAGGGGCTGATTCTTAAAAAAAAATAGCTTGGGGTGAACTTATTTTAGTTCCTCATAAGCGCTTATTTTTTTTTTTTCTTTTTTCTCTATCTTCTTTTTTCCCTTTTTTCCCCCTCTTCAAGAAAAACAAAAGCAAAAAAAAAAAAAAGAAACTTCAAATGACTGAAAATAATACCAATGATACCCAAAATTCTGATGTTGGCATTGAAAAGATTGCTTTACAAATTAAATCTCTAGAACAACGCACAACTTCTGTTACTTTGCCTCGAAATGCCTCAGTTTTGCAACTAAAGCATGAGATACAAATTGCCTTTGATGTTGAATGTAATAGACAGCGTTTAATATTCCAAGGAAGAGTCTTGAAGGACGATAAGCACTTGACTGATTATGGTATACATACTATATATAAATATACGACAAGAGTTGATTCATTGCCTTTTCTTATTAGCTAATTTGGATAATGGTAAAGTCATTCATCTAGTCATCAGACCAGCAGATGCTCCTCATAATCCACAAAATGGTCAGTATTGAGCTATAGAAGTTTGCATTCAACTAATATTTTCTTCCCATCCATAGATGATCCTAATCCTGGGACTACAAATACCACTCGTAGCTCTAGGCTCAACGGACGTCCTTTCCCCTTTTCAAACCTTTCAAGTCGCTTTCCAATGATGGAAGGATATGCTTTTATAACCCTTGATTCAGCCGTTGGTGAACCCAACGATAACCATTCTGTAAGTATATAATAATGCATATGTGTATATTTCCGACTAAGACAGAATATATAAACTGCGGTAGTTGATTTCCTCAGTCTTGAATGGTCTCACTTCGGGTACTAGAAGCAGAAGCCCTTCAACACAAACAACACCAACTACAGATTCAACATCAAATAACGTAAGTTTTCTTTTTTAATCCAATATTAAACTCTAAGCAATCAAAACAGCAAAATAGAACAAGTGGTCTCTCAGCTGCATCCAGTCTCTTCAGATCACCTTTTGCCTTCAGCTTTAGCCACAGAGGTTCGTCTGGAGAACAACGATCTCCTTTTACTTCCTCACTAGGATTTCCAGTAAGTGAAACCCCCTTGCAGCTGCATGCGTTCTCTAACTTGATTATTCTTTTGTATAGCCCAGCGTGGAAGTTAGATTGGCTAGGACCTTAGTATCCATAAGAAATGTTAGATCTATGCTACAAGAGTCTAATAATTTGACAGACGGTAAGAAAAAGAGGGAAAACGATGAGAAACAAAGAGCTAATGTCTAGTAGAATCTTCTATACCTTCGTTTGGAACTAGTTCGACAAGTGAACAATTGCAAGAAGTCAGAAATTCAATGAGAAACAATGGAGGTCCTCCATTATCACAAATTGGTATGGCTTTAGAGGAACTAGCAGATCTGATTGAAACAGCAGTGCCCCACATGCGAGATACAGCTGAACAATTAAGAGCAGGATTAAGTGAAGATAATGTAAGTTTAATTGTACACTACAGGAACAATCACTCATTTTTGGTGTATACAGCGCGCTATAAGCAGAAGGGTACTCTTTATCTCAAGAGTCATACAAGGTATGAGCTTAATAAATCATTTTATGGGATCCATTCTCGCAAGCATGGAAATTGACTCTAGACGAACACGACCAACACAGCCAAGACCGACTACACCAGCGACACCAACCACTCGTGGGGAGACAACGGCTTTAAGAACAAATCCGCCTACTGTTTCCTCGTCATCTTCGTTGTCTACAAATAGTGTAGAACCATCGTCATCATCAACATCTACTTCTAACGGATTAAAGCGTAAATTCGAGGAAAGTGAAGAAGACGATTCATCAAAAAGAATCAAACAAGAAAAGGGCAAAGGAAAAGATAAAACTGATTAAATAAAGCACAAACAAACCAAAAAAAAAAAGAAGGAAAAAGGACAAAAAAGGTTAAGCACACAGTAGGATAAAAGTCTCCTCTCTCTCTCTCTTTTATGCCGTACAAGGATGTTTTAAGAGAGAGAATGGTATAAAAGAAACGAATTGATATGTGTTTACAATATGTAAAATACGCTTTACTCAATGTTCCCCTCTTTCCCTTCTGCTTCCTTCCCTCTCTCTTTTCTCTATTTTATTCTTATTAATGTGTACAGCCATTTTTTATTTTCCTTTTTATTTTGTATCAATGAATAGTTAAAGTAAATATCTAAATCCTCATGAATAAATTAAAAAAAAAACCCCCTTATATAAACAACAAAAGGCTTTTCGAGATCAGAGAGATCGCTACTTGTGATCATGCTATTTCGTAGCTTTTGGACAAATGAACCAGCGTTAAGTTCTCCATTATTCAAATGAGTGAAAAAATAAAGGAATATCATTGTTAGATGAAAGGATCTACGAGATTCTCCTTCAGAAGCATAGCTGTTTCCCTTATTATTTTACAATGATCAAATGTAGGAAAAAATAGAACAGAAAACAGAAAAAGAGGTTCAAATACTATAGAAAAAGCATAAACTATGATGTGGCATTACATTTTAAATAATTTATCATCGTCTCCTGCTATCATGTCTGTCTTTTGATCTACTACGACTTCTACGATATCGATCGCTTCTTGATCGTTTCTCTTCTCTATATTTTTTATCCTCATCATGGTTTCTCTTTTGAGAATCACCTGTCCTCGTGCCTCTCTTTCGTTCGTATTCTTCCTGAATGGCTTTGGCTTGTCTGCTTCTAGGATCGATCACAACATAGTCATCCACAGTCTCTCTTCGCCGCATCAAGTCTTTTCCTTTCAAGTCCTTCTCAAACACCAGTTTGTGCGCAATCCATCCTTCATCAGTGACGTCGTCTTCAACATTTGTCATATCGCGACATGATTCACAGCCTGGGATACCATGAAGCTCACAGGGCGGTAATTCCTTCTTTGGAGTCACTGTTTCTTCCTTAACGGAAGAAAGCTTCTTTTGGAAAGCCATGAGTTTATTGAAAACCTAAAGGAAAATGTCAACTACACATGTAGTTGTGGATTGGTATCAATAACTTACATCCGAGTCATCTCCCTTTTTTGCTCTTTTTCTCTTTTGACCTGCATACTTTTCACGTTCCTGCTCGACCAAGGACATTTTCTTTTCCCTTCTGATCACAGGTTCTACTTCCTCTTGAGAAGCTGTCTTGGACAGATTACGAATGTCTTGCTTTAACTTTTCAATAGCGCTTGCCCTTGACTCTGCTGTATCTTCCTGCTTTTTTTTCTCTTCCAATTCTTTTCTCTTTCGTCTTGCTTCTTCCAGTTCTTTTTGCTTCTTTCGCTCTTCCTCCTCTTTTTGTCTCTTTCGTTCTTCCTCTTCCTTTTGTCGTTCTTTTTCTTCTTGTTTCTGTCTTTCCTTACTAACTGGTTTTTGTAGTTCTTGGAGTAGTTCTTCTGGAGGTGGTGCTGCTGTCTCCACAAAATCATATGCGCTCTTTTTCACTGTCTTTTTCTCTGTTTTTTTCTCTTCTGGGGGCATCAAGTCTCCTGCTTCTTCGCCAAAAGACAACAAGTTCAATTGCCTAAGAGAGTGGGATATGAGTAAGAGTATATTGTAAAGCCTTTTTCTTTACTTTTGAGGCTTCTTCTTCTTTTTTGCCTGTTCTGCAGCTTCTGCTGCCCTTTTTCTCTCAAGTTCTTTAGCCAATTTTCGTTCACGTTCAGAGATACGAGGTACAATATCATCAAATGGATTGATCACAACCTCAGTCCTCTTGATACGAGGAGGATACAGTGGTCGGTCATTCTGATCAAGTTCAAGCTCGGTCATCTTCATCACGTTGAATAACGTGTCACCCGCCACTCTGCCAAATAAAGTGTGCTTCTTTGTCAGTTCATCAGCTCGATCGAGTGTGATAAAAAACTGAGATCCATTGTCATTTTGTCCTGTGTTGGCGACACCAACAAGTCCACGTCGATTGAATCGTAAACGTGAGTGAAATTCGTCTGGAAATCCGTCTTCATAGATAGATTCTCCACCTTTATTCTTTTGGTTATTAAAACAATGCATAATTTGATGTGTATAAATACCTTGTCCTGTTCCAGTAGGATCACCTCCTTGTACTAAAAATCCTGGAACGATGCGATGAAATATCGTGTTGTCATAATAACCCTCGAGACAGAGTTGAATAAAGTTACGTGATGCTCTTGGTGCTTCTTTTCCCCATAATTCAATCTCAATGTCACCCGCAGTTGTGTATAAAATAACCTTGGCGCTTTATACATTTATAAAAAGGGAGCAGATTAGCTTCAATTGACCTTGTATTCTTTCTTATTTTTACTTTGTATGTGGTTCTAAAGCATAGATATTCGACATGATGCAATAAGAGAAAGAAGTAAAAAATGTAGTCACTAAACATTTTTAAGATGACACTCAGTCTTTTACCGCTTAAAGGATTAAATGCACTTGTAATGAGAGATATTTTAAATAATATATTATTCTTTATAAAAAGTCTATATTCATACAAATAAATAATAAATAAAATGCACAATTAGTGAATATGGGGAACATGGACAATAGGAACATACTCAGGAACGAACATTGAACTCTGTACGACCTCACTGAGTAATTCGCCTTCTTTCAAAACAGCAGTAGCAACACCATCCTCATAAGCTACTTCACAAACACGAGTACCAACAGTCTTTGCGACCTCACGAAGATGCTTGACACCAGGGAAGAGGATACCTTCCTTGAGTTGAGCAGGTGTAGCCATATCAGCAATTGTCTTTGCAGTTTCGAGGAACATCCTTGGGGTTACTCGAGTCGCTCTTGAAACGGTGATACCGAGACCAAGACCAGGGAAAGAGTAAGAGTTATTACATTGGTTGGTTCGACCAAGCTTACCATTAGGTAACAACACGTCTGGGAAAGGACTACCTGAGGCAAAGATAGCACGTCCTTCTGTCCACTTGAAGGCCTGCTCAGCTGTACACTCGGCGCGAGTGTCAGGGTTTGAAAGAGGGAATACGATGGGCTTTTCTTGGTACTTGGCCATAGTACGAATAGCCTTCTCTGTAAACACACCAGGAACACCTGTGAGACCCAAAATGGCTGTGGGCTTGACACGTTCGACGACTTCCTCAAGATTGAGACGATCAGGCAAGTCAGACTTGACGTAGCACTGTTGACGTTCATCCAGTGTTCGCTTTTCGACACCATTGGTTGTTGATGATGATGATGTGTTGGTACCAATCGAGGGGTTACCTAGCAAACCATATTGATCCAACATCCAGATGCGAGAGTAAGCTTCTTCACGAGAGCGAACCTTTCCTTGTGAGACCATGGCATCAATGATACCTTCACATACACCGACACCAGCAGAACCAGCGCCCACACAAATAATACGCTCCTCTGCAAGACTGTCTTGAGAGCGACCACGAGCCTTGAGTGAAGCTAAAAGACCAGCCAAGGTAATGGCAGAAGTGGACTGGATATCGTCATTGAAGCAAGTGACCTTGTTTTGATACTTGTTGAGTAAATTGTATGCGTGAGGGTATTTGAAATCCTCGAATTGGATGAGAGCATCTAAATATAGGTTAGCTACACATACTTTAACAGTAAGCTACAACTTTACTTGGCCATCGACTTTGAATAGCAGTAACCCATTCATCCACAAAAGAATAGTATTCTTCTCCATCCAGTCTTGGATGACCCATACCAAGATAAAGAGGATCATGTAGTAATGATTCATTATTAGTACCAACATCCAAGACAACAGGCAGAACTGAGCGTGGTCGGATACCTCCTGCGGCAACATACTAATTTACAGCAAAAAGATGTTAATTAAGGCACGGATCAATTTACTTTTTTGTCAT
>JAMYHX010000773.1:0-12897 GCA_025529335.1 Rhizopus sp. PT2906 | reverse complement strand
CACTGTTCCTGGATGTTTATTCATTAAGAATTGAGTGCGAGAACTAATTGTTTCGGTAGCAAATAGCTCCTCATCAATGACGATCCATAGGCTCAACTCCATTCTCATTAACAACGTGTCCTTGTCCATCTTCGTAAAAAAAAATTGCATACTCATTTTAAATGTCTGTAAAATAAACTGGAAACAGGAAATAGAAGAAAAGAGTTGCTCCCTTAATCTTATATGGTATAATAATTACTAAGTGACAAGTAAAAATAAAATAAGGCTCATCCAACCCAAACACGACGTTATTTTTAGATCAACTGACATCATTGTTGGACGACACCAATTTCTAAAACAGCGACTTCGCTTTCTGAATGATTGTAAAGATTACAAGACATTTTTTTATTGTTTTTCTGAGAATAAAGCGCGGCTAGAAAGCCTATAACTACATCCTCAGTCTCCCTTTCGCCAACTAGGCCATTTTGGTCTCTTTCAAGACCGAATGAAGTGTCACACCCGCAATAATTTTTGTACAGGTAATTTGCAGTTTGAGTTTGTTAAATTGGCATGTTATAGCAGTAATGTAGTTGATACATTCTTCGTACGGCAAGAAAGGATGTCCAGTAAGCCAATACTTGCACTTTTAAGCTCTTGGTCTTTTTTGCATCTCGAAAAAGTGTTTTTGTTCGGTTTATCCTCACAATAGAACGTATCATCGAAAATATAAAATCTGGTCTATTTTTTTGTGTCCGCATTTAACAATCCCATTGTCTTCAATGATTTGATAATAATCTGTTTCAACCTTTTAAGCTTCATTTGAAGAGATCGATAAAGGAAAAAAAGAAAAAAAGAGAAACCCTACATGTACGAAAGAATGAATTAGCTAATTTTTTCGTGCATATAAGGTGTATACTACGCGCACGAGGAAATTCACTACAGAGACAACCTGCAATATCGTCAACAAACCTTTTCAATGTGCAGCGTCACGTTAAGCTTGTTCAGATAACAGGCATCTTTCCATATTCCTTGATGTAGGAGAAGAAGTTATCTTTCAAGAAAGAAAGAGATAAAAAAAGAAATGTGGTTATTGCTGCATTTAATTTTATGTTGTCAGTTTGATCAACAAAGAACCAAAATCATTCAAGTGTAATTATAAAGAATATCCCACTGGACAGTCTTGGGTTAGATAGCGAACTTTGTAATGTCAAGTTGTAAAGTGACGCTACATATAGTGCCCCCAAGGAAGCGTACGTAGCATTAACCTTCTCGTGCGCGTATTGTTCACCGTATTTTATTCTTTGAAAAAGTTAGTTAATTCATTTTTTCGTGAATATAGTGTTTTCTTATGTCTGGGATAGTGGCGATTTCAGTTTAAATGAGTGAATGGCAGAGCTTTTAGAATTAAAAGCTACTAATTGCTGCTCTATATAGGACTGAAGAGAACTCATTCTTAAGTCTGCCATATCTTGTTGGTCATGATATGTGTTGCTCTTTTCTATCCGGTCAGTGATTAAGCTAATAGCATTAATAATCATCGAAAACTATACTGGTATGTAATAAACTCTGCTTTATCATTAGTGGTATGATATTTTATACATAATCTATTTCTTGAATATGATCTCATGTATTTGTATTTCAATAGACAATAGTAATTCAAAGCTTTGAAATAATTAAGCTGATAATTGATATTTTCAAGGAAGGTGATTTGGTTTTCCTTTCCTCTACCTTGACTCCTAATACAATTTGTCAAGAAGGTTCACCATTGTCGTCAAGGTCAAGCTTGACATCATCACTGTCATATCAAAATTGAGGAAAGCCAGGAGAAAAAAAAAATCAGAATGCTGCAAAAAATCGATGCTGCTATTACTGATTTTACTAAAAACAATGAATATCTAGCTTATTCTTGGGAGAATATTGTTTATCTCCAGAATGAACAAACTTTTGCATAGTTTTTTTTTTTTCACTTTTATCGAATAAACAATGTATATATTATTACTGTCCAACTTATGAAATGCTTAGTACGATTAGTTTTTTTTTTCAGTTTTTTCCACAAAAATACATGTTATTTTCTATAATGTATTCAACAAACTGCTTTCGTTACTCCTTGGCACAAATCCTCAGAAATTTCGAGCTGTTATCTTAGGTTGGGTACGAGTGACTGTAAACTCCAGCTTTCAGTTATATGGTGGTAAGCTGTTGATTCATTGACTGATAAGCCATTGAAAGGAACACAAAGCCGCCAATCATTTCCGGATTACAGCTGAAGAAAATAGGCTAGGTCACACAGCAATTTTGAAAGTTTTATTATGTGCTGTGTTAATCAGTATCTTGATTTTATTTTTTTACAACCCTTTTTCGCAGTAATATGCACCTTTGCCAGAGCGATAATGGATGTCGTATCCAAATTTCACAGCTTTTTTTTTTTTTTTTTTTTTTTTTTTTTTTTTTTTTTTTTTTTTTTTTTTTTTTTTTTTTTTTTTTTTTTTTTTTTGCTGACCTTCGTGCCTTGTCTGACTGAGGTGGGATCATTGTTTACAACATTTTTTAACTTGGACCCAAACTCCTCGATTGGATTTAAAAATGGATAATATGGTGGTAAAAAGAAAAGTCGATATCCTCGTTGTTCAACCCAATCTCGAACAAGATTAGCCTTGTGAATGGATGCGTTTTCAAGCACCACGTAGTTGTAATTCATGCCAGCTACATCAATTGTAGTGAGAACTTGCTCTATGAATTCTAGAAAGTCGTTATTAGTTATACCTTTTCTTTTTACAGCTGGCGTATCATCAGCTCGTTGTCGCTTTCCTGCTGCTGGTGTAGTAATAATCTCCTTCCTTGAAAGAGTGATTTGACCATCTTTGAAAATGGCACCTAGGATACTGACATTTGATTCCCTTGTTTCAACTTTAATTTTGCAAGGTGTTCTGACTTCACACCAACCATAAGAACGGCGCATGTTTCTATTGAATCCAGCCTTGTCAATAAACACACAGTCATTCATAAAATCTATTTTTAATGAATCCAGAAATTTACTGTATCATATCTTTTAACAGCAGCTTCCTTACTGACTCGTGCGAAATATTGCGGGACAATGCGTTTATAAGTTTAACAGTTTTGGGCAATCTCAAAAGGAAAATTGAAGCGCCACAAGCTGTTGACTGAAGATAGAATTGCTGAGGCATGTAACGCCATACCTATTAAAATTCTATACATCTTTGCCAGTCATTCTAAACGACAAATCATTCAATTTTAAAATTGTTTTTAAAGTCATAAAATAAATATGCTTTTTAGGTCAATTTGATTTAACTTATTGTGACATTTCTCTTACTTTTCAAAAGGACAAAACTTCTAGACATGAAGGAACAATCATTTTTTGGTTAGCATGATATTTTATTGATGGTCCAAATGAGCGCAAAAAATAAAATAAAATAAACATCGTTCAACTCGTTCAATCCGTTTGGAAGTAAATAGTAGCGAAAAAAAAAACCCTTATGGGAATAAGGATAAAAAAGAAAGTGATGAGTGGAGTTATCAATGAAAAGTTGAATGAATTGCTTCAACCATACAAGGAGATTTTGACCATGGGGATGCTTAGTAGATTCAATTTGTTATGGTGTAGCTTATCTAACTCATATAGTAGGCAACTAACAGCGTGTTTCTTAGAAAGCAGTTGCGTTGGGTGCTTTGGGACATGGTCCAGGTTTACCACCAGGAAGCCAGCCTAGTCTCCAGTGTATACAGCGACTGCACTCTGATTTAGACATGGGCAGGCAGAGTATAAAATCCAGAGAGATCGGTCATCGGCAGTTAGAAAGCAGCTTGGAGTTTCGGCATCGTTGACAGATCTCTAGATTTTGTTGCAAAAAGCGTCGTTTAGCAGCCTTGAGTGAGCGAGTATCGGGTTCCTCAGTAGTAGACAGTAAACTTTTCCAAAGTAGTGTACGAGAGAGAGAGAGCATACCACTGGCTTCTTCTGATATTGCAAATATAAGGTAACAGGCAAGCAAGTAGTGCATCTTCCGGCAAATATAAGAAACGAAAGAGGGGAGCTGTGTCTGTGGTATGCTGACTCGTTCAGACATGAGTGGCAACTTCGACATGTAAAGCATAACCTTAGTGGTAAGTAAGCTAGATCGTTGAACTTGTCATTGACTTTGCCTCTTGTAGACATTTAATGGAGAGGATGCTTTTGTACCATGTTCTTTTTGGTTAACAAACACACATGAGCTTTTGTCTACTATTATCCAAACAGAGCAACAACTCCAAAAGGAATTGCATGAAGGAGGTCACTCTATCAGTTGGAGAGAATTTGAAAAGCTAACTCAAGACATCAAACACGAGCTACAGTGTCTCGAAGACAATATCTATCAAATCCTTGTCAAGGAAATCAAAAAGCGGTATAGCAAGATGGTTATTCCTGCTGTCATCGAGAGCCAATCGCTACCAGGCTTTATCACAAATGACTCTGGTAGATTCCTAAATAGACTCTTTATGACCCACAGTGAACCTGCATACAACATGGATGACTTGCTGGCATTCTTACACAAGGTGCACAAAACGATGACATGTTACTCTATTGAACCATCGACCATTCGTCAGGTTCTAACAGAAGTTTTGAAAATGACTGGAACCATGTCGTTTAATGATTTGTTGATGCGAAAAAACTTTTCATCTTGGAAGCGAGGTAAAATAGAATAGAATGGAATATAATAGAATAGGGAATGAATGATGTTTAATGATTTATCTAGCCATGCAAATTCAATACAACATCTCTCGTATTGAGGAATGGTGCAAGAAGCATGACATACCTGAAGGGGTACTTCAACTAGAGCATCTCACCCAAGCTACCAAGTTACTTCAATTAAAAAAGGCCAGTCTGGAAGATATTGAAAATATATATGACGTTTGCTGGGTTCTATCTCCAACTCAAATTCAAAAGCTTATTTCCCAATACCATCTTCTTGACTATGAAACCCCTATCAAACCTGAAATACTTAAGGAAGTTGCCAATCGTGTAATATCTGGAGGTAATAATGTATTACTACTAGATCTAGTTCCCTTGGATACGTCTGCACCATTTGAAATACCCAGTTCGCGTAAAGTGACAGAATATCTTTATTTACCAGCATGGATGCAACTTAAACGTCTTCGTCAGCTCATTCAATTAGAAGCTGCTCTTTATGAAACTAAACGAAAGGAAATGATTGTAGAAGAACCAGGAAGCTTGTGATATGTATTATAGTGTTGTAAATAAATATTTATGTCTCCGCGGTGTACCCTGATTCAGATTCAGTGTTTATTTTTTTTTTTTTTTTTGCATGATAATCAACGTTGATTTGTTCCCCACACACACAACACAAAAAAAAAGAGAGAGAGAAAAAGAGAAAAAGAGGCTTCTTTACCGAGGGAAATTTATTTTAAGCCAGCTTTATTCTTTTCTTTTTCTCTTTTTTTTTTTCCTTTCTTTTTTTGTTGTTGTAGTCTTTTTCCTTTGTTTCTTTAATGTCTTTTTCTGATTCTGTTAATGATTGTGATTCAGAGTCTTCCAATGACTTAGTTGACCGTTCTTGGGAAGAAAATATATACCACATAAAAGACAAGTTAGTCAATGGACCAGACGGTAACAAAATCTTGATTGACTCACCCACACCTTCAGAACTACCTCCACCTTATCCTGACTCTGACCGTCCTTTAACAACAACAAACATACGAGATCAGTCTAGAGAACTGAGAGAACCAAGTAGTAGTAGTAGTAATGGTGGTATCAATAGACAACCAAAGCCGAGAAGAGTGATTGGCAATTACACCTTGTCTAGTACCATTGGAGCAGGATCCATGGGTAAAGTGCGATTAGCCATTCATAATACAACCAAAGAAAAGGTATATATATATATATATATATGTAATATGTTGAATATAAAAATAACACATTTAATATAGCTTGCTGTCAAGATTATTCCCAAAGTAATACTTCAAAGGGACAAAATGAAGGATGAAAATAGAGAAGCCAGAGCGATAAGAGAAGCAAACATCCTATTACTTTTACACCACCCTTATATCGTCAGTCTGAAGGAAATGGTTGACATGGATGATTTCTATTATCTGTTTATGGAATATGTCGCTGGTGGTCAATTGTTAGATTACATTATTTCTCACGGTAGATTGAAGGAAAAGCAAGCAAGGCGATTTGCCAGACAGATACTCAGCGCTCTCGATTACTGTCACCGAAATTCCATTGTTCACCGAGGTAAGATGATGATATAAAGAGTATTATTTTTGGTCAAAATTAAAAAGAGATATAGACTTGAAGATTGAAAACATTTTGGTGTCTCAAGAGGGCAATATCAAAATCATCGACTTTGGATTATCTAATCTATTCTCCACCAAATCAAACTTGAGTACCTTTTGTGGATCACTTTATTTTGCTGCACCTGAATTATTGAATGCAAAGGCTTATACTGGCCCAGAGGTTGACGTCTGGAGTTTTGGTGTCGTCCTCTATGTGTTGCTCTGTGGTAAGGTGCCATTTGATGATGGCAACACGGCTGCTTTACATAAGAAAATCAAGCGTGGTGTTTTCGAGTTTCCATATCATCTTAGCACAGGTCATTTAAAAAATTTATATTTTTCTTGTCCGTGCTGAAAATATATATAGAGTGTCGTGCTATCTTGTCCCGCATGCTTGTCGTTAATCCAGCTCACCGTGCAACAGTCTCAGAACTCATGGTTCACCCTTGGATGAACAAAGGTTATGACTGTCCAGTAAAGAATCATTTGCCTGATCGATTACCGCTCTCTTTGCCTATCAACATGGACGTTATTCGACAGATGACAGGATTTGAATTTGGTACGGAAGAGCAAATCAAAGAAAAGCTCGAGGCTATTGTGACATCCGAGGAATATCAAATAGCTTCTCAGACTGCATTCGAGCGTTCTATGGAAGTTCAGCGTAATCATCGACAGAGTCAGCTTTATTCCTATTGGCACCCAGTTAAATCTTTCTCGCTACCTAATGAAGATCCACAATCTATTCCAGCCGCTTATGATCCTTTGATCTCAATCTATTATTTAGTCAAGGAACGTATGGAACGTGAAAGACTTGAAGCTGAAAGACAGGCTGAAGAGCAATGCCCTACATCCCCTGAAAGAATTCACAAACCACTTGCGGAATATATTCAACATCATAATCACTACAGTTCAGAAAAGAAGTCGCCTCATCTTGATTTCGTTTTGGATACAGACGAAGACAACAAGCAGCACAACATCATCAATGCGGGTCTCACCCGTTTATTTTCAAAATCATCTCGAAATAACAATAACAACAACCGACAGCATTCCGATGAAGGAAGCTCTACAGTTCACCCCACGACATCTATCAGCGCAAATAATAGACCCCATACCCATCATAACCATAACGACAATAATAACGAACAATCAACAAACGAGAATGTCTTTCGCAGACTTAGTGTTGCACTGTCAAGAAATGAAAGCCGACCGAGAAAGGCTTCAGCCACTACTGCCGTTGCTGCCGCTCCTGTGCCGATAACATCATCATCAACCTCTGCATCACCAGCACAAGTGCCTAATTTAACAGTAACAACGCCGCTGACTCCTATACACATTCCATCTAATTGTAACAACAATCATCCAACTCCATACCTTTCACAGTCATATGCACCTTATCCCAACATGCTTTCACCGAAGCCTGCAAAACCTCGAGTAGCCGGCGCGAAAACCCCAATACCTCGTCGTATGACAATCGGCCAATCGCCCATCAATGAACTTCCCAAGTTGACCCAACAACAGGTTCAGGAAAAGTCTCCTGTGCCTAGTTCATCACAAGGTACAGCGGATGAAAATATCAAACCAGTCTTTCTCAAGGGTCTTTTCTCTGTTTCGACAACATCCACAAAGCATCCTTCAGTTATACGTGCAGATCTCATACGTGTCCTAGAACGTATTAGTGTCCGCTGGCGGGAGAGTAAAGGACGATTTGAGTGCGTACATATGCCGAGCATCGACCTAAAAAAGGTAGCAGAAGAAGATCAGGCTGTGCCTGTTCCAGATCTTGTTGTACGATTTGAAATCTATATTGTCAAAGTACCATGGCTTCTTGGTATGCATGGCTTACAGTTCAGAAGAGTAGGTGGCGATTTATGGCAATATAAGACGATGTGTAGTAGGATTTTAGCAGAGCTAAAGTTGTAAAAAGAAAAAGAAAAAAAGAGAAAAAAGAGAAAGTTATTGATTAAACTTTGTCCCGCCCTCTCTTCTTTCTTTCTCTTTTGAAATAGAGAGAGTTCCTTTTTGTTTTTATTGGGTTGTTTTAGGAGGATGAATAGGTACAAAAGTGTAAAGCACATAATAATAATAATAATAATAAAAAGCAAGAAATAGAGCTGTTTTATACAGTTTGTTCTTCATTTTCCTCTTCTTCCTCTTCTTCCTCTTCTTCTTCTTCATCGTCTTGTAACTTTCGCTTTTTATTTTCTCTTCGTTCACTCATGAATTTATCTACAATTGTATCGTACATTTGCTTCTGCAAAGATTTTGATTTTTGGTAGTGCGCATTGACCTTTAATAATTCGGATCGAAGTGTTTCTACTTGACTCTGAAGAGATTCATTTGCATCACTTGGTTTCAACTGTTTCATATTGGCCGATGCCTGCTTGATCTTGGATCTTTCAGGCTCTAGGTAGAAAGTGCCTTCTTCTATAGATTGGTACTGATTCAGTAAATCAGTAGATGTATTTTGAATCATTTGCAGTGAGGTGCTACGACGCTCTTCTTCAGATGTGACCATCATGCGCTTCAAGGGAGCCCATGGCATGGGCACAATATTCTGTGGTGCATTGGGTTGCAATTCTATAGGTCTCAAAAAGCAAGAGACGTGTGTGACAGGTCCCTTGTGTAGTCCAAATGTGCGTAAACTTTGTCGACTGATGACGTCCCAGACAATACATTCACCATCCTCTGCTCCAGAGATCAACAGAGTTCCATCAAATGATAAGCTGAGAGAGTTGACCGTACCCTTATGTCCACTGAACACAGCACCCAGGTTGGGTTTATCCTGATAATGATCTTTGATGCCCACAGATTCTACTCGACCCATACCTCCTACACTTTCATAAGTCTGATCTTGTCGACGTCTGTACAGGTCTACAGAGAAAATTTTGTCATCACATGCTGCAAATATCATTGTCTCTGAAGGGTGTAAGACCACGCTTGATACTGGCTTAGGAAATAAGAAAGTTGTCAAAAGGTGACCTGTAGCCATATCCCAAAGCTATATAAACAACTTATTACTTTTTATTTCTTTCTTACTTTCTCTCTTTCTTTTGTTTCATTACCTTGACCGTATGATCTAAACTTGCTGTACATACTCGAGCGCCTGATAGTTGTCCATGTCCGACATAGAGGTCAGTTACTGGCAATGTATGATCTGACCAAGAATATAAGGGTGCTGGTCTGTCTTCTTCTATCAAGTGAGTCAACAACCAGACATTGACTGAAGCATCTTCACTGGCTGTTAATAGTGTAGCATCATCATGACTGAATACCAAGCGATGAACAGGTCGATAGTGAGCTTCAAACATACGCATCAAATGGCCAGTGGGTATATGCCACAAGTATACCTTGCCTGTAGCAGTGGCAGCTGCCAAGTACTGACCTTGATGAGAGGCAGCCACACTAATCATCTTTTCACTTGTAATCATTTTGTGCATAATCTGGTCTTTATGAAACTGATACACGTTGAGGATCGCTCGATCGGTTTGAGCACTGACGACAGATCCCACTTGAAAGGTGTTGCCTGGTTTAGGAACAAGTGTAAGACCACCTTTGGCTGATTGACTTTGCTTGAACGAGAAAAGACTCGATCCAGAGCGAATATCCCACACATGAATAGTGCTGTCAGTGTTGGATGCAGATAAAGCTACTTCAGTCACCATAAGGAAGAGGACAAAAAAGAAGAAGAAAAAAAAAAAGTTATGCAATATCAAATGTTAAGCCACATAAATTTTCATTAAAAACTAACTTGTTCACAAATTATTCGCGCACTGATAATAAAAGAGAGCACATCAGAAGCAAAAGGATGAATAAAGAAATGATTAGTAAATCAGTTATTTACATTGATATATAAGAGAAAAAAAGAGAAGCAAGAAAAGTGAGTATAACATACCTTAGGGCTAGCTGGTGAATAGCTGGTCTTACTTTTTGGCCCAAAGAAGAAGAGAAGTCAAGATCAGACTATTTAAACAAAGTATCCAACAACTTTTTATTTTGTTATAAAGCCTTGACCACATTTATCTTTTCTCAAAAATATCAAGCTCATTTTATGCATTAAATGTTGTCTTTTTAATAATAAAGAAGACATAAAGTGTTTAATTGTTATTGACTTTGTAATGTCTGCGAATAATTTCTGAAAAAGGTGTATATTTTGAAGCTCAAGAAAAAAACTCTCGGGCATAAACAGGTTAAGGGTAGGCTGACCGCAATAAGCATAGTAGTGAATACGATTTACTAAAGGAAGGGATACATACGAGAATGCTTATTAAATTACAGTCTTTTAAAGTATGAATCACTGGATTATTGGTCATGGTTGTATCAAGAATTGTCTTGATTTAATGTGAACACATACTGTAATTCTGAATAACCCAAGCCCAGTTGTACTGGCTTGAAATCAGTTGCTATTAGCTTCACATAACTTGTTTACAGTTGCCGAGTGTTTTTGTGAGCACATCTCTTTAAAACACCGCGTTACACTTTCACAGTTCTTTTTTGCTAGAAGTTGCAATGTCTACCATGACAACCATGTTGAAAAGAAGCTTTCTTGCAAAGGCTATTAATACATCCGCTCGTTTCATATCCACAGCAAATAAAGGAAATTATGCGTTCGCTTTTGACATTGATGGTGTATTGATTAAAGTAAACTTTCCTCTCTCTCTCTTTCTCTCTTTCTCTCAATAACTTTCTTCTTCATTTGCATAGGGAAAACGTCGTATTCCAGAAGCAACAAGGTAGAGCACAAAACACAAAAAAAAATATGATTACTGACTCGACATTAGAGCATTAAAGCAACTAAATGGAGACAATTCAGCAAACAGGTAACAAAAGTAAAGAAAAAAAAAAGGGGGACAAACCATCTAAACTATCTTTTAGAAAAGTTCCTTTTGTCTTGCTGACTAATGGTGGTGGTATGACTGAAGAAGAAAAAGCAAATCAAATAAGCGAAATAGTTGGAGTAAAGGTATGTGTTTGTTTATCCCCTGAATTTTTCCATCATCAAACGCGTGTGTGTGTGTGTGTGTAAAATAGATTGATCCCAAATGCGTCATATTATCTCATTCACCCATGCAAAACCTTGCAGAGAAATATCGTAATAAGAGAGTACTTGTCGTTGGTGGAACAGGCAGAAACTGTTATAACGTTGCTACAAAGTAAATATGCAGCGCTCACGTATAAATGACATGGATTTTCAACCGTATTTTCTTTAGGTACGGATTTCAAGATGTCGTTATTCCTCATGATGTCATGCATTGGAATAACTCTGTATGGCCACATACTGAAACAGTCTCTGACTTGTCTGTTTTAACAAGCGTAAGTCATCCTCTATGCATACTCTCCCTTTTTTTGATTTTAAATGAATTTTCTTACTGTTAGAGTCACCCCATTGAGTTTTCACAACATCCTATTCATGCAGTTATGGTATTTCATGACTCATTTGAATGTAAGAATCAATAAGTATACACACATATATCATAATCTAAACTGATTCAATTGATAGGGGGCAGAGATTTACAAATAATGCTTGACGCGCTTTGTTCAAAAGGCGGCGTACTTGGAACAAGAAAAGAAGACTATTCTGTACAAGATGTCCCACTTTACTGGTCAAACGTAAGTTATATGACCCAAATCAAATTTAACCAAGAGCACTAATCATATTATAATAGAATGATCTTGTAAGTCTTTCATACACAGAAAAAAAGAAAGAGAGACTAAACACCATTTTAGATCTGGAGCACCGATTTCCCTGCGCCTCGTCTGGGCCAAGGCGCGTTTAAACATGCGCTTGAAGGACTATACAGAACATTGACTGGCCATGAATTGAAATCAACCTCTTTTGGAAAGCCTCATGCTGCGACCTACAAATTTGCCGAACAAATTTTTAATACCATCGCTGGTGAACAAGGAAGAAACGTTTATGCAGTTGGTGATAATCCAGCAGCTGATATCAAAGGAGCCAATGACTATGGCTGGACAAGTATCCTTGTTAGAACTGGCGTATTTACTGGAAAAGATAACTCTCCTGATTATCCAGCAAAGATGGTTTGTGAAAATGTAGAAGAAGCTGTAGAAAAAGTCATTGCAAAGGAAGAAGGAAAGCTTTAGAAATATAAATAAAAAATACATAGACTGAATAGTATTTGTATCTTTTAAGAGCATGTCTAAAGATTGAAGACGAAAGATTAAGGCTTTAGGGAAAAGATAGCTTATCAATTGAGTTGAAACTTGAGGTTATAGACTTGTTGTTGTATCTTATTTGAAGAGATCCACTTCATTGTATCCTATTTATAGAATTGTTAAACTCTGTTGAAAAGAAATTATCTTTTGTTATAGGATGAATCTACAAAACGTGTTGAGGTATTTAGAGCACGTAGGAACCACAACAACGTATACCCTGACTATTTTTTCATGGGATTTTTAGGGTCAACAGGGTTTCGGAACCTGATATCATTTGTTATTACCATTTTTAGTTGTTGCACTATTTACTTTATCCATAGCTTTTTTTATTTCTCCTTTATACAAAACTATTGCTTGTAGAAAACAAAGCACATAGCAACTACTACAAAATAATAATTATCTAGCCTTTACTTGCAAAAAGTCAAAGAGAAAAAAAAGGGTTTGACAGAGTAG
>JAMYHX010000772.1:0-12970 GCA_025529335.1 Rhizopus sp. PT2906 | reverse complement strand
AAAAAAAAAAAAAAAAAAAAAAAAAAAAAAAAAAAAAAAAAAGAGAAGGGAAAGTAGATGATAAACATTCAATCTCCGTTCTCTCTCTCTTTTTTTTACTCTTGAACAATGAGCATTCCTAGCTGGGCATCTGTGCTTATTGCATTAGCTGCAGCAGCAGTTGCAATTATTATTGGTGATTTTTTCTACAAGAAACTCACTCGAGTCCCTTTTAAACCAGGAGGAAAGGCTTGTTTTATTACCGGTGGAAGTACAGGACTTGGGAAGGCTCTGGCTATTGAACTTGCTAAAGCAGGAGCGGATATTTGCATAGTAGCAAGAAGAGCAAAAGAATTAGAATTGGCAACCCATGAAATCAAGGTAAGTACAGTTATATATATATATATATAAACGTGGAACTAACAATATTATGTATATATAGTCTTATTGTATTAATAGCAATCAACAAGTCATCTATATTAGTGCTGATGTCACCAATCCAAAGGAAGTTGCTCATGCTTTTGAAGAAGCTAATATTAAACTTGGCAGAAATCCAGAATTTGTATGCGCCTGTGCAGGTAGGATGATAAATGTCCTAAAAAAAAGAAAAAAATATCTCACTACTTCAAAGGTGCATCTTATCCCGAATTCTTTTTGGACTATTCTATGGATGAATTTGAAAAACTCACCAAATTGAATTATCTTGGTCAAGCTTATGTTGCTCACGTAGGATAATTGATAAAATACATAAAGTATAATTAATCTTGGGTGAATAGCAAGCTGCTCAACGTATGAGAGATTCCAACATAAAGAATGGCAAGATCGTATTTGTTTCATCCATGTTGGGCATGCTTAGTTTTGCTGGATGGTCTACTTATTCACCTACTAAATATGCTGTTCGTGGTTTAGCTGATACCCTCCGTAATGAGTTGAAGCGATATAATATCGGTGTACACATCTTCTTTCCAGGTGGTATCTTGTCTCCTGGATTTGAGACGGAGGTAATGCATAGAAAGATAGATTTGAAAGGAATACTAATATATCATATAGAATCTAACAAAACCTGAGGTGACAAAGATCATTGAAGGAGCAAACACGCCCCAGACGGGTACTGAATGTGCTCAATCGTTGATGAAAGGTTTGCGTTCAGGTGAATATATGATTGTTACAGACTTTATCAGTGAACTTCTTCGCTGTACCGTCAGAGGTAAATCTCTTTGTGTTTTTTTGTTGAACTTTTGATATGAATTTATATATAGGCGTCAGTCCTACGAATAATCTTTTGCTGGATTGGATTCTGGCCATTATTGGACAGGTAAAAATGTTTGGGTATTAATGTAACTGTTTTTTATATTTTTTATTTGCTATAGCCTATTGGATCTGGATATGCTTTATACATGGACTACGTGGTGAAGAACGCTACGTACTGATATAGAGAGTATTATGTAGAACATAAATAAATGTGATATATATATACAAAGTCCATATTTATTTCTTCTCAGTGGCCCCATGGTTCAGGTCTGCAAAGCCGAGGTTATTCATGTCATCTTTATCCATCAACCCTCTATAGAACACATACAAGTATTCAGCATATTATATATAACAATGCTTTTTTTTTTTACTTGTCCATTCTACACTGAAGGTATGCTTTGGAGAATTGGCGGCATAGTCCATTATTGTTGGCATTCTCTTTTAAGCATTTTATATACTCTTTTATGTATGACTTACATTCGCCTAATGAAAGGAGAATTATTTAAAACTTATTTTAATGAACAACTTGCTAATTTACCTTCGTGATCTAGAGGAAAACTACCACGCAATGGCGCCTTGCCTGGTGAAGATTCAACGTTTGAGGTTCTACCGAAGGCCATTGTGAAATAAGAGCAAGGGCGGAACCATTGAGGTTGCTCTCCTAGAATAAATAGTCACAGTCACGACGAAAGGCTGTGGAACCATCCGTAAGGTGCCTAGGTTTTACCTTTTTCATGAGAGTCTGTTCCTTTGGTTTTGATACGTTGTATGCAGGGAATATGTGAATGTTACGTGATATGTCTATTGAATAAAAAGAGCTGCTATTGGCAACTAATCTATATATAGACTGTAGTCTTCCCATACCACAAAGGTAGGCTTTAAAATGTAGATCACACTCTTTTATTCTCTTTAATCATTGTAAGTTTATATAACACGGCTTTATTAAAGATCAAGACGCTCAGTTATTTCATGTGATTTGATCATCAAATTATCAAACATATTATGTAAACAAAAAAGCAACTGTTGCCAATATTGACAAATTGCCTTTTTTAGTTTAGCCTTCGTCATTCATCCACTACACGAAACGTGGGTCTAGATTCCCAGGTAAGTTAATTCAGAGCAATTACGTATTTTTATTATGTGAGAGATGATGGTATGTGACAGAAAAAAGGAGATAATGTGTATATATAAAATATGGTGCAATCTAATTCGATCTGTGAGATTCCTGCTCACCAAAGTTCTGAGGCTTTGGAGGCTGACTCATGTCGAATGGGTTCTGGTTCGTTGATGTAATTCTTTGAGCAGGCAGTTCATACTTGATGTCTAGTTCAGTCAAGATCGATTTCAAGGCCAGCATGAAACGAGTCTTTCTTTGAAAGCGTTTGCCTAGTTCAACCCAATTGCCCTTGTGAGGTAACCAAGCGGTAAGAATGATTTGATTCATATCAATAATTTGAGACACACGTAAGTCAAAGCCAGGAGCAAAGTCGCGGCTTTGAGATTGGACCCATTCGGACAGCCTCTCTCGCAAGAGGTGAATGGTATCATTATCTGTTCTAAAGTCGATATTGAACGTCAGGGTTTCGCCCATGTTACCAGAACGTCGTACATTGGTGATGATCTTGGTCAAGAGTAAGGTGGTGGGTGCATACAGCTTGCTACCATCGCCGCCAACAAAGACGGTTCCCAAGATACCAATGTTCTCTACCGTCATATAGGCATTGTCGATCATGACTAAATCACCCGCGTCATAAGGATGGGTGACAAATTGGAAGATGATACCTTGACAGAGTGCCTTGGCAGAGGTATCAAAGATAAATGTACACGCAGCCAAGAGAGTACCAAATGGAATAAGCGCAGCCCAAAAGTCAACACGGAAAATGGAAAGCGAGACAAAGAGTGTGATAAGACAACTGATCACAAGCAAGGTAGCATCAATCTTGCCTAATGCTTGACTAGTATCACGGATCGCCTGGGCCAACCCTTTTCGCTCTCTATAGATTTGTACAACCGTATCACGGAATTCACGTCTTGTCAAGTTTCCGTTACCATCCTTATCGAATACTTTAAATGCCTCTTTAGCTTCCTCGTGATCCTTAAAGTAGGGAATAAAGTGATGAATTTCTAATTTCAACTTGGTGTCTTCGTCATGTCCTGGTAAGTGACCATCGGGGTAAGCCAAGGAGTAGAATAATTTCTTTGCCACCTTTTTCGCATAGTCATCCGAGTTAATGTCCATCTTGTTCTTTTCTAATCGACCAGAGACATCACTTGTGGGCTTTTCAGCCAAGACAATATTGGAAATGGACTTTTTAAAGATATCAAAGGAAGAGGGCTGATGTGGAACAGGAGCATCTGATAGGGTCACCGGTCTTCTTGACCCCTGATCAGAATCCCATTGTGGAGAGCGACGATGCCTTAACTTGTTGTTACCACGATTGACCCGACCAGGACCGGAAACAGGACGGTTCTTTTTCTCTGCCTTACTGAGTGTATCTAGAACTATAAAAGATAGATTTCGTTAGTTTAAGATATTAATAATTGATATTAATATACTTTTTAAACTCTTCTTGTTCTCTATTAATCTGTCTTCAAAAGCAGTTCGATGAAATCTGACAGCTAAAAATAATCGTTAGCTCCATATTGTCATTGTCGCGTATCTTTTTTGCTTTACCAATGACTTGAATTACTGTCTTTTGTCCAAGGAATAGAGCAGAGGCGGCCAACAGACATCCAAATGCCTTGGTGATAACATCTGAATATGGGTGAAGCTTAATTGACTGAGAATAAAAAGCGATCAATATAAACAATAATATTAAAAATAAAGAACTTACAGGAAATGGCACGTTAATTAAAAATACCCATGAGCCAATATTCCAAGCAGCAAGCAAGACGAGACAAAGATAGCGCTTGAGACTCATGTAATACTATAAAAAACAGGTTAGCAATATGTATAGACAACTATTCCTTTCCTCCCTACCTCCATGTATGATTTAGCTCTCTCAGAACGTCTGCCTCTAAAGGTCTTTATCCAAAGAGAGACAATAGAGGGTACGGAATCAAGAGTGAATGTGGTTATCCAAAAGATATGCCACATGAATGCGGCCCAATACATCCAGCACTGAACATTGCTTCGTACATTCTTAAACAGTGGATTTTGTTGTTCGGCATCCGTTGGCTTTGGTAACGTAAAGTAAATCACGATAGCGACAATAATGAACATACAAGAACCAAAGATAGCAATGATGATACGTTTGAGTAAAGGAGATAGGTAATGCCAGCAGCAAGGATTTCGCATCGCAGCCTGGAAACGTTCCCTTGCTGTCTTTCGGCGCTTAGGTTTGACCTGATCAGGGTCATCGTTCCAATCAAACTCTCTATCGCTGTCTTCATCACCTGTCACGGTTGTGGAATTACTGATCTCTTGCTTTTCATTCATGTTGGATGATACAAGGGTGTTTTGTTTGCTAATGTCATCGCCAAATGGATTTTCAATTGTTTTGGCAGAAGACCATGACTCATGTGGCGGCCGTGTGTTTTTGTCATAAAAGTAGGGGTCTTCCTGTTGCATTTCTATAGTAATTGAGGACGGATCATCTGTTGATGTCCTTCTACTAAGATGGGTTGCAGAAGGGGGTGATACCAATGGGACCATATCTAAAACAAAAGAGGGTAAGACAATGTCAAATAGTTCGTTATATTCTTTACCTGGCATTAATTGACATTCATCTTCTTCTGATTTAATTCTAACTGATTTTCCCTTTGCCATTCTTTTGTGTTCTTTTTGTATATAAATATAAATATATAAAAAGAGAGAAAGGGAAAAAAAAAGGGAAACCTGTCAATTTATAGTGCAGTGACTGGTTCAATCTAGATCACTTGCTTAATATAGCACACAATAGAAGAGAGAGAGGGTACAATACTGTGCGGTCTGAGAAATTAAATTGACCAAAATTGGAACTGCTGTAATATCCATATATCCAACACTCTCCGTATCACAAATATCTAGCATACGGGCTATTCTGTAAACATGTTACTCCTTTGTGTTGTTATTAGTATTAGTAAAATAATTCATCAATTGAATAAGCGCTACTGGCCATGAATTTTTTTACCCTTCCTGTTCTTTCCTTAATTACGAATTCAAGCTCCATGCCAATAGTTGCTTCATATTCTAGACTTTTGAGACTCTTTTTCATCCAAAATCCAAAAATCATGACAACCTTGTCAAGGGAAACCCTCTTTTGTTTTACGATAAGAATTCACTTTGATGATATAACCATCTTTTAGCATGGAGTATTTATGAGTTAACTACGGCCGATATACGTCGTTTTCACTCTTGAATTTTTTTTACATCATTTTGTTATATTATTGTTGGATAGGATCAGAAAACACCATTGCATTCTCTGTCGCAAGTAAACAAAGTAGATCAACCTGTCATTACAGACATTCCTCACGAAAGCTGTAATTGACCTGCCCCAAAGATCTCAGTTTAAAGATAAAAAACGAATAAGCTTATTAAACTTGAATCTTTGATCCATCGAGACACACACTCTCATCGATGTTCTAAATTGCGCTTAGTTTGAGTGCTATAAAATAGTTGGTGATGGATTTGGCGAAGAAGTGACTAGATGGCAAGACTGCGATTGTTAATCAATTCCAAAGAAGCATAAAGCATTACAACAAAGCTTCTTGTTTATTCCATATCGACGTTTTGGGACAGAGCTACGAGACAAAAAAAAAGGGGGGAGAGGAACAGCCTAACAAACATATCAGAGAGCATCTATGCTTTACTAATAGAAGGAAAGGCGCAAAACACGTTGTATTGACATTTGCCAACCAATCAACAATGCAGCATGTTTCGAATGGAAGACGCTAAGCAAGTTTGTGCTGGAAAGAGCGTAATTCATTCAAGGAAACAGAACAAAAGTTGATTTGTATTTGCTTGGTGGTTTGCGAGAATTTGAAGACAACAACTACACAAAGATAACAAGAAAAAGAACAAGTCTACATGCAAAAAAGATTGAAATGGGAATTTATTTGTGTTGTATATCATGATAGTAAACTGCCATATGCTTTTGATACGTAAACAATCGCAAATGAATGATATCCCTTTGGATAGTCTTCAGTTCGCTTTCGTAGTTGACTCTATACGTTGATCATTTTATGCAGATGCTAAGGAGTGTATATTTAGCCTCTGTAAGTTTAAATCGATGCTGAACTTTCTATTTGACAAGCTTTCTTACTTGTATCATTGATAATATTATAAAACTCAAACTTTTTCTGCTTTCTTTTCTTTCGGTCTCTGTTTAAAATTCAAAGGCTGGTTGATCCAAGGATCGAATTATGATTCGCTGATTGTCTTGAATGACAGTTTATAAGAGTTTGTATTGGTTTTTACAAATCCTCTATTATGATAAGGATATCATCATGCATTCTCATAAGCAACTCAAGCTTACTTTAAATTATATTAAAAAAATTACGATTTAGCCAATTAAAAAACATGCCAATCCTCCCCTGCTTCTAAGCAAGGAAAGAAATCAACCTGCGTAAGTAACTTTGTGCGCCTATGCTAAATTTTTAGTCTATGTTTTGCGGGGTTATTTTCTTTGTTCTTGATCAACCTCTGTTATTGTTGATCCTCAAATATATGTTATCTTTTATGATCATAGTAACTACTTGAGCTTCTATAGTTTCGCACAGACATATTCCAAAATTGGATATAGCCTCACGAAATCTATATTTTCCAACATAAACAACTGTAAATGGATATAGATTATTATTGCGGCGACACTATCGATGATCACAGGTACCAATGAAAATCAAACATACCCAATTAGGCCCTGGAAAAATGGAATATTCCAGGTCGCTTTGCTTTTTTTTTTTTTTTTTACTTGCAAGTCCAGAATTCTAATGTAGTGTGTAACATCCACTTTTGGTATAATTGGTCTGGTTGTCGTTACACGGTCATAACGTAATCCGCTTCTCTTTGTCTCTTTGCTTTTCATGTTTGCTCTTTTTTCTTTTCTTTTCATCTTCATTTTTTTTATAATTATTCGTGCTGGTCCACGAAATGGAAGCATCAACAAGGAAACGTACACATTTATCATCCTCTCAAGTGTCAACACTTGAAGCTTCTTTCAAGGAAAACTCACTACCCGATTCTACTACTCGCAGCCGGTTAGCTAAAGAACTTTCTGTCACTGAAAGAACAGTGCAGATTTGGTTTCAAAACCGTAGAGCAAAAGAAAAAAAGATGAGATCTCGCTTTACAGAAGATCATAAAAAGGAACCTACAGCACCTCGTTATCAACCAACATTTCGCTCCATGATGACACCGGAAGCATTTGAACAACCCAATGAGTCTGATTCCATTCAAAAACGACCTCGTTCAATTTCCAAACCTGAGAAACCCAAGGCGTCACTTCAGTTAACGAGTGAACAAGAACAGTATAGTAGAGCTTTATCCGAAGGCTTAACAAGCAGTAATAGTAATAGTAGTCATCAAGGTACGTTTCAATCACACGGCTTATCTCCCTATATTCACTATCCGTTTTTAGCATCAAGTCTTGGCTCAAAACATATTCCGCCTGTGATTTCACTGGCACCTAATATACTCCGCATAGGCACATGGACAAGATTTAGCTCTGAACAGCACCAGGACTGGGACTTGTGCTGCTATGCTGTTCCTTCAGATCGCATATTTGTCTGGAAAGTGAAGGCAGGACAGCATCAGTTCAAGATCGAAATCCTCTTTGACCAAATACAGTATATCCATTTGCACGCTATTGGACAACTTGATATCCACCTTAGTAGTTTACCTCTTTCGTTTGCCATGCTGCGATATCAGCAGGACCAGGATTGGGTGCCCTGTGGTGACTTTACAGAGATGCAACAAGCGAGTATGGTGCCTATTCATACCTTACAAGGAAACTATGAATCGTTCAAGTATGCTCTACTTGATCTAATGATGTTTGCACCTGAGTTATCCACTAAACTGATCAATACCGTCGATTTACCCGGCCTTGATGATATCGGAAGAGAATACACTTTGTCCCCATCAGCTACACCCGAACCTTTTATGATGCAATACACAGAGTCATCCAAACTGCGAGCAAATACGACACCAATACATCATCTCATGCTTCAAGCCCCCTTTTTTTATCCTACCCAATCGCCTCTTGACGAAGACATGTCCCATTCGGTCGAATATTACACTCCGCCTCCGCCTTTGAATAGTTATCACACATCTTTTATATAAAACTGTACATGTCTCCTTGTTTATATAGTATTCAAGCTGTGCTTCAATACTATCTTGTATTGCATACTTTGCATTTATAAAAAAAAAATAAAAAACTCCACTAGTTGATTTATTGGTACATTATTTATTACACTTGAAATCACCTAATATCATTAGTTTTTCAGCATCAAACCAAAACGAAGACCGGCCACAGCCAAAGCGGACACTTTGATGGTATCCAAGGCGATGTAACCACGATGACCCTTCAAGAAGAAAGGATCACGGTCCCAGAGTTCCTTTGTGGTAACCTCGGCACGACTGACCTGGGCCGCACGCTTATTTAATCGTGGCAAGAAGTAGACAGACTGAATGACAGTGATGGCCACTGGAGCTATAACAGCTGCCTTGAGTGCGTTATCAACGAACCCGTTGTGCTTGATGATTCGACCGTTCCAGTTCAAAAACATGTCAAGACTGATCAAACTGACAGCAGCCTAATACCAAAGTTAGACTCCTATTCACCGCTTTTTTTTTTGTATGTGTATTACCTCGATTTTATTAATCCAGCTGAATCTGTGACGGCCCACGTCCAGTTTCTGCCATTCATCTAAACTTGGTACATTGGCGAGAAGCGGGGTCTCGAGATAACTCAAGTTAAGAGTAGTAGCAAACCAGATAGCATTGAGCAAGGTTAAACCAAGTGTTAGTTCACGTAAAGTAGTCTTGCTGATGACGGTTTTATGAAGTATGAGCTGAATAGCAGCAGATGGAACAACGACTTTGGCAGTAGACCAGGGATCAAGTAAGAATTTAGACACCTTGGATGGGCTCTGTGGGATAGCCGTAGTGCTGGTAGTAGTAGTAGTAGTAGTAGTTTTAAAAGTAGACATGATGTATATATGTATGTGTGTGTGAAAGAAATAAATAAACAAAGAAAATAAATAAGCGTGTTTAAAAAGGCTCAGAACAAACCCTTAAGAATGACATAGGGATTTCGTCATGGAGCAACTTTAAATCACCACAATGAAGCAGTCACTAAATAAAAAGAAGAGCAACTTTTGCTTCGTTATGCTGTGCTTCACCTTTCTTACCTCCAGAACCACAACGTGGTTGCCTATCTACGCTTCGATTCAAGAAGGCAGATGTGATATTGATAAAATCTTCAGTATTACTTTGATTGATTGTATTAAAAGCTGGAAATTTTACACCAAAAAAGTACAATGCTAAAGCCCACAAGACCAATCGCCAGAGCAGATAATGCGTTTCTTGATTTGGCTGCTTTTCTGTTCTTTACTGAGACACATGAGGGATTTGTACACATGAATGCCCCGTTTATGCTCTTGAATATTGCCTTTCCGTTTTTTACTTCTTTTCGCTTTGGATGAGCCAGCTTCTTAAAGCAAAAGACACAGATCTGAAATGGTTTGTTCTCATTCGTCACACAAACGTTGATTGCTTTAGCATGCATGTTCTCTTTCCACTTACCCCCCCGTATTGCCTGAAACCTTTTATCCTGGAGACGACTCCTGTTCTTCTGTCACCAACAAACATCAACAATTTTTTGCTTTTGTCATCATTTTCTAAAGACAATACACATCAGTAGCCATACAAAATGATTTAAAGAGGTATTACCTGCCGTATGCATGAGCTTTAATCGCTCCTTTCGGCATAGCTGATGACAATAACGGGCTTTCTGTACTTCAATGTGCCGCTGCTGATTGATGTTTTTTGCGCTACAGTAAAAGGCTCGCATTTGGTTGCGGTTGTCAAAGTTGGAGCGAAACTTGGATGCTAATCCGGTGATGGTATTGGCGCTGCTTTCCGTGCTTGCTTTGCTCATGGCATCTTCTAGCGCCTGTATCTTTTTTCCTTCTTCTGTCTCTTTCTTCTTCCTTTCCAGTTTCTTTCTCTGACGAAAATAACCACAATCCAGATCAATATCACCAGCTAATGTTCCAATTATTTTAGGCAAGTCCAAAAAGGATTTTTCTTCATCATTCAAATCCAGTTGTAATGTTTCATCCAATTCTGTACTTTCCAAAGCTTCGTAGTAGTTATAAAGATTTAAGTGAAACTTCGCTCTTTGTAATGAAAGTGAAACCGAAGTTATCATTTTCACGAAGCCATTGTCTGTGCCTGCAAAAAGGAAATCCTTTGGAGTTGTCAGTTCACGTGCTTCAGCATTTGATAGGTCCTTTTCATCTTTCTTTAGAGCTGTTCGATTGTTCAGAGAGATTTCTTTAGCTTTAGCTAGCTTGACATGGTATCGGTTTGCCATTTGCTTGAAATAGAGCTGTTGCCTGGTTTGTGCGAGTTCGTCTTTCAGCTGATTTACCTTTTCGTAAGACAAATTTCATGCAATTTTCAGAGTTTCAATATCTTCATGCAGCTTGTCATTATTTCCTTTTTCCCATTAATTTTTTAGTTTGCGTATTTTCCCAGAGAAATCGCTTTGGTTTTGAAAATTCAATGTTTTTTTCAACTCACCTTCTAATTGCTTGATTACATCTGACAAGGACTTTATTTCGGCGGAGAGGCTTTCCTTGGACTTTTGGCCTTCTAGGATGACATTGGGATTCTTTAAAACTCTCTCTTCGTAGGCCGCTTTCTTAGGCTCGTTAAGAATATTGACCATCTTTTCTTGTGTACCCAAAGTACTTACAGCCTTCAAACTTGGCAGGCAGATTACTCTATGAGCAAAATCCAAGCCATACGATTTACAGCTAGTATGCAGCAGGCCCATATTAAAGATAGCATTAAAAACTACGTCTTTGTTTTGCCGTGCAAATTCAAGTGACGTGATCGGTTGCTGGTCGTACCCGTAGACTACTAGTTTACTTGCCGGCTTTCCCTCTTGATCTGATGATTGGTCTTGATCTACTTTGGTTAATTCCTGAGTCAGCAGCTGATACAATGTAGGCGCATTCAGATGAAGTGCGTTTAGTAAGGAGAATGTTGTGGAAGGGTGTAGTCCTATAGTAAACTTTGAATACCTTGCATGCTTTAAAACATCGTTTGCCCATACACAAAAGTACAACTGATGAGCTATAATGTTGTATTTCTCTTTAGAAGGTAGAAATAGTCTTACGGTGTTGGCGATTAGGGTGCATGCTGCGATTTCTTTGTCTGTTGTATCACAAGATTGCGCTTTAACATCGTTTTTTGAATAACTTTGGATTGCGAAAAAAACTAAATGTTTCACTATTGACTTTAATTGCCCTATTCGTCGGCTTGAAATATCTTCACCTAAAGGCTGTTTTTCTTTGTTCGGCAACAATTCTGCTTCTCGTTCATGTTCTTCCTTATCCGGTATACCTTCAACCTCTTCCCGACTGCCTTCACGCGACTTGGTTATTTTCTTTAAAAGTTACGATTATTGGGTGGCTAATAAATGTATACAGTGTTTCAGTTTTACCTCTTTGAAAGTCCCTTTCAAATATTCCAGTCGTATCTCTGCTTTAGCTATGTGTACGTTCCATTTTTCTTTATCGGATGTGTCGGCTGACTTTCTTCTGCAATATAACCTCTTTATCTTTTTATTTTCAGTACGGCAAACTAAACGCGCATGGTTTTTCAAGCTCTTTTTCCCATGTTGCTTTGTTTGAGACTTTTTCAATATATATAGCTTGCGTTGGAATTCCCTGGATTGTGCCAGATGTAGTCGAAGCAGTACCAGAATTACTTTGTCTAGTCTGTCCACATGTTCTTAAAATTGACTTTGAACGTTTCGAGAGCCACTTTCATTGCTTCGCTAGGCGGCCATTCAAAATCGAAAGTCTGTTTTTTGATGCTGTTCTGTTCAAGAGCGAGAATCAAAGCATGTTGTACTGGATGGGCTTCCAAATTATTCTTCATTGGACCACGAACACCAAAAAATTGACTGAAAAGGATATCAAAATGTTGATCAGTAAATAGTTTACTGAAGTCGGCATCGAAGTGATTAGATTCAATCAAGCGCTCGTCTAACGGTGCAATAGTATAAGCAAGCTCAGTTTCTGTTGCTGATTGAGGAATGATGCTTGCCAGACTGAACCCTGAAGTTTGACAGAGAAGAATGTTGTCATTGTCCTTCAAAACAAAGCGGCTGTTCTTCAATTGTACTAAGAGCATTTGGATTAGTGTAGAGAAGCAGACAATAAAATCAGTTGAGCCAGACATAGAAAAGCTAATTTTCTTCAGAATCACTTCTTTGATGTTTAAGGGTATGTCCTTTCTAATAAGTTTATCAAATGGTGCTGTAAAAGTATGGAATTGCTTTTCTTCTACAGTATTTGTTGTTGTGCTGGAAGATGATGATACCATTATTGAATCAAGACGACTCGTTAACGATTCAAGCGTTTCATCAAAATGTTTATCGACAACAGCTTTCCACTCCTCTACATTTGTCAAACCGGGACGATTTTCAATAAAAGATCTCATTTGGCGTGTATCACAACCTGCAAGCTCGGCAGCAGATGTAATGATACCTAATTGTAAGCGTGTCAAAATCAGAAAGTTTAGCAA
>JAMYHX010000771.1:0-12997 GCA_025529335.1 Rhizopus sp. PT2906 | reverse complement strand
TTTAGTAATCTCTTTCCTAATTCAGTCATCTCATGTACTTTATGTATTCATGAGTATATATATATCTTTATACGATTTCTTTTTCTTTACATTACATAAACTAATATGCTCTCTAGTCAAGTCTTTGATTGTTTCAATATGTTCTTTTGGTATAACAAGAAAATGAACTTTGGCTGATGGTGACCGATCTCGAAAGGCAACTAAATGTTCAGTCTATTGAATTCCTTTTTGTAAGTATTACTATTCTCTTTTTATTATTTAGTTTATTACTTCAACTATTATCCTTGTCTCTCCAATATTGTGAACAATATTACAAAATACACAAGCATCTTGACTACCAAGACAGCCACAGAGCATTGGGGAAAGAAAACAAATAATAAAAAAATAGACTCAGGGGTAATCTTTTTTCGTCTCTCTTTCTCATATCATCAGCCAAACCCATTTGTTTGATTAAAATTGTTTATTAATAAATAAGCTCTTTTCTATTTCTATTTTCTCTCTTTCTTTCGATTGGGAAATAAAACTCATCTCACTTTCTTTCGAAATCACTCTCAGGTGGAACATTGTCTTTGGGATGCTTAGCCTATGAAAACAGTGTTTAATATACGTCATAGCACTATTTGTTTTTTTTTTTGTTTACTTCAAAATGTTGAACCAGGAGTTTGTAATTGGCAAGTGCAATTAGACATTTAGGACATTTTATCTATTTTATCTCTTCTTGTTCAATTTTCACTTTTTATTAACTAATCAAAAAGATACATTACCTGAAGACCAGCAGCACGAGCACCTAATTGAGAGCCTTTATTTGAACGTTCAGCGGCTTTCTTTTGAGCTCTCTGTCTGTTTACAAGTCATTAAACTAGTTACAACTTTCGTAAACATTGTACCTTGCTTGTTCCTTTTGGGCGCCACGGGCCATATTTAACACAGTTTTGAACCTGGAATCTGGTTCTTGGAAATTTTATACAGACAACTGAGATTTAAAAATAGATGAATGCTCGTGACGATGGTAAAAAGCTGGTTCTTTTGTGTTTAGGTAGCTGTGGTCATACGATCTATTGCCAAGTCTTTGAATTCTCAACTCCATGTGTCCTAAATGGGATATACTCAAACTAACAGTGAATTGTGTTGCGAAAGATCACTCTTGCCATAAGATCTTTAATCCTAAATTACAGAGACTCTTTTGCAGAAGGAACATAAGGATATCTTTTCTCAACTTTGTAAGAACTTTTTAACATAATCCTCAACTCAATGTCGTCGAATTTCAACTTGCTAACATCTCAACAATATCATGTGGAAACTATCTCCATTTGTCCTGATATTTGTTGGAAAGGGCTGGGGAAGCTGTCACTGGGCTACCTGAAGCGCACTGTTGCCACACAGTTGGCCAACCAGCTTATCCTTCCTTTACTGCATCTTGTCCATCACACCATCAGTGCAACCAAAAACAATATATTTGATGTCGCGCGCGTACTATTCAGAGCTTTAATCACCGGCGCCCATTCACTAACCAGCCATCGATGAGCTTTTATCAGTTATCCCTTCTGATACTCGTCTTTCTGATATGGCATAAGCACGTCTGGTCGCTCCCATAACCTTTGAATTTTTTTTTGATGGCTTTTCTAGGAGCCCTAAGCATAGTAGTCCGGGGGCAGATGGGCTGCCATACGAAGACTTGCCGTTGCTGATCGCCCACCCTGCTTGTCGCGAAATTGCCTTGGCTTTTTTTAACAATGTACTGACCTTGAGCGGATTTCCGAAGTTCCGGCTAGAAACTTCCGTCTCCCTCTTCCCGAAGAAGGGGGGGGATCTATCCGATTTGAAGATCCGGCGGCTGATATCTCTTATCAACACTGATGCAAAAGTCTTCACGCGCAGCATCCGCCATGTTCATTCATTGATTACCCCTCTAACAAACGGGCTTTCTCCATAGCCTCTCCAGAGAGGATAAGGTATTACTCATGAAGCTACTAATGGAGCACCCTCGATCGTCTAAATCGCAGATTAGTGGCCTGCTACTCGACCAGGAGAAAGCATATAATAAAGTACATCCAGACTACCTCCGTCAGATGCTTTATTGTTTCGGCTTTTCACTGAGTATTATTCGTAGTCTGGCCACCTTGTTCTTTACAATATACCTTATGCTGAATATCAATGGCTTCTTCTCTCAGCATCAGGGCTTACGTCTTAAAGAAGATCCAAGACGAAACGTAAAGAAATTCGCAAGGTAGGAAGAAAAAGATGGAAGAGCACTATGACAGAAATGTGTCTGAGGCTAAGAGATTCCAAGTTGAAGACAAGGCGCGTATGAAAAATCACGTTCCTAGAAGCAAATTTGATGAAAAATGGCTCGGTCCAATGGACGTGTTGGGACGTATAGCCTATTGGGCATTGTCTATGCATTAATTTTAATTACAGCCCTTTTGTTCTTTGGATGTACGACTTATTACACGACCAGAAAGACTAGATGCAAATAGTTCAGTTATTTGATCCTAATAAAAGCACCTTTCTTTACCACAAGAATTGTACCTTAATAAAAACACCAAAAGTCTAAGCCTACTTCTATTTTCCCATCCACATAATAAAATTATATTATTACAGCAAATGCGACATAAGAGCACAGTGATCCACAACAACAGCCTTTCACACAATTCGAATCTGCCATGATTTGATCTATTGGCTTGGAAACATCAAACAGAACGTACTCAGAAAAAAACGGGTCAAACTAACTCATAACCTAATAAAAGATAATGCTAGTTACTGTCAGATTCTGGATACGTTACTACGCAAAAATCGGTTTTAGGATGCGTATAGTATAAATGCTCTCTACTCAAATGCTGAAAAATTTGACCTTACTTTAGTTCCTGGATCTTCAGAACATGATATAGATATTAAAATGTGAGAGCCTATCACTGGGGCTCTTTTTTCAAAATTTTTTGCAACATAGCTATGACAAAAGGAAGAATAAAAATATATGCTGATGAGTCTTCATGTAGCCTCTTCCGTAATATCAAGACATGAAAAACAGGAGTATTCGTGAATCAACCATGACACATTATATAGGGATAACATATTTGTAGTAGCGTTCTTTCTTAAAGTAATCTTATACGAATAATTGTTTACAAGGAAAATACGACACTGTCAATTTGGCCAAGGGCACAAGAGCAATGACATAGTGACCTAGTCAAGGACATCACTTCACATCTCAGTGTTATTATCCATCGTACCTACTAATCCTGTTTGCATGAATATTACCTATAAGGTAGCAAATGAAATGGACTAGTCGATAAAAACACTGCTGATAATGCGCAGAAGAATATACACCTCAACACGCCAAACAGATGTGCACTGATTCTATCACGGAATGGGACGCTATACTTTATTCGAGCATCAAGCAACATAGTCAATCCTGGCATACAGAAGTGAACGACGTATTCCATAGCATAATTACAGACGTTGCTTATTATAATCTTACCGTATAGAAGCATTTTGCCTACAGAAAAAATGACAATGATAAAGCAGGAATATAGAACCTATATATCAGCTGCATTTCTAGAAAGGTTCTCAGCTGCTCACAAGTTTTTGGTGGGCGTATGGAGGATCGAGAATATACTTAATGGACGTCATATATCTGTAGGCACACTATACACTTAAAGAATGCCTGTAATGCCACTTGTTTTTTATTATTATTTGATATGAAGCTGTATGCTTTGCATAAGATCGTATGAAGTAGTAGATGAAAAAAAAAAAAAGACTTGGGCATTTATTGCCCAGTAGTAATAAGGAGCGTCTTATATGCATGGATCATGTCGTCAAGGTGATGACTAAAGAGAAAAAAATGGCTTTGATCAATATCATGAAGGGATGGTTGTATATACATTGAGTAGCTAAGGTGTTCAAGACCCTGCAGTGAGCATTTACTATTGTTTTCAATTAAAAAGTTGCTGGTGATTTTGGAGGGCCTGTGAGGATGCTTTCCCAGGCAAAAGGAAAGATAGAAGCAGTTGTGCATGTGAAGGCATTGGATGACATGTGTGCGCGAAAGATGATGATAACCACACGCTCCAGAGGATCGCATCAAGGAAGCCAGCCAAGGTGCCAGAAAATGCGTCATCTTCTGGTACGAATGACCCTGGGTATCTATGGGATGGCCCCACAACTAAATTCAGCTAACTTCACTTACTTATTTCTTTGACTGAAAATGAAGCAAGTGAGACTGAGCTTTCGATTAGAACTCATTTTCCCTTTAATGAAATGAACCAACCTTAAACTTGATCATGAAAACAAACGAACATCAAGTACATGCACTGTTGTGTTTACAAGTAAAGTATCCTTGACAGTATTAACTATAGGGGGCCGACAAAGTAAAGACTAAAGTTGATCAACTAAATGACAGCACTCGTTACTACAGTGATAAAATGCTCTGCCATTACATTGTTTCTCTTTACTATTTTATTCCATATAAGGCTTATTTTTATCCTTTTAACATTCACGTGTTCATAATCTTTTTCATGGTTATAAAGCCTCCTTTCTCATCTTCCAATAAATCACACATTTGATAATACCTCTCATTCATGATACACGAGTATCCATGACAATAAGGGACTATATAAAGTATGTCGCGTACCTTAGCAATTCATCCTGTTTCGAGCGCCATTTGAAATAGTTTATGCAGACTTGGAACATCCATTGCTTTACTATAAAAATGAACGTATAGTCATTAAATCTATCACAATCACAGTCATCGCTAATGTTGGTCTGTATTTCACAAGCAGAAGGGAAAATGATAAGGATATAACAACAAGGAATAGAGGATAAACATTTTGCCTTTTACCTTTTACCTTTTTTTCATGTGCATTAAAAATAAAAATAAAAAACATTACACACTCTTATGTCTTTCTAAGCCAACAACTCAATTATTTATGTTTCATGCTTGGTAAACAGGTTTTAATACACGGAGGTTAGGATAATTTGATTTTGGTTCTTTTTAACAAAAATAGTAATTCATTATTACTTTTATGAGACAAGTCATAGTGGCTAACCAAATAGATCAATCATGATTTGACTTCTTTTGATTTGACAAATAGCAACTGTAATGGAATCAATCGCGTGTGTTCCACAGAATTGGTAATCTAGTGCTCTTTGAGAAAAGCCTTATTTTTTTTTTTTTGTTTACCATCAGCTGCCGTCCCCCTCTCAACCTTTTTCCTTGTACATTTGATTCTCACCTTACTTTTTTTTTTTTATTCATTTTTAAAGGAAACGATCAGAAAAATAGGAAAGCATGTATTGGAAATGAGAAAAGTGAAGCAATCATAATGAAAAAAAAAAATTATACGTGTGTGTGTATGTGTATGTGTGTGAGAAGTCAACTTTATGTAAACAAGCGGTCTTACAAAAGAAAAGGAAGTGAGAAAAAAGCATGCAAACGAAAAGGGGAGGAGGCGTTCGGATGCTCGGATATGCTCTAATATGGATAAGATAGAAAATGAGTTATTTATATATTCATGCATTATTGGAGAAAGGAGGAATGAGTCATATATTTTCAGCCTAAATAACATGATTCACGTAAACAAAAAACTATAAAAGAGACCATCATTCTTTTCCCCCTTTTCCTTCATTCTTTATCTCTTTTAAAAATTCTCCTATACTTTTATTATATTATTCCCCATGTTAAAAAAGGTATAGCAGCGTCTGGGTGATCTCAAAGTACATATAACTAATATCATCCTTTAGGAAATACACTTTTGCTGACTCTATTTCATGGTTCCTGATGCATCTTACTCTACCATAATGGCCTCTCCTTAAATAAGCCTCTGCTATTCGCTAATGCTCAAAAAAAAAATACTTGCTACTGCTTATCAATACAATCAAACAATCAAACAAATACTCAAACGCTTCATCAAATGCTTATCAATGCCTACAAATGATCATCAGTGCCTAAAAATGCTAGTGAATGCCTGTTCCATGCTTATCAACGTCGGAAAGTCCCTAAAGAATTTTGCTCATGTCTACCAATGCCTGCTACTAATTAATACTGCTCTGGAGTAACAACATATCCAATCTACTTTGCCACTATCTATCAAACTCTATCAAGCTCTGCTACAAGAAATGAAAAAGTATAAACAAAAACAAAACTAACCAGACAGGTCGCTGCTTCTCTACGCTGGATCACTCCGAGATGCTCCTACTGCTATGGATCTGCCTCTACAGCTGATGAACGGCCCATAAACCCTCCCTCCCCCCACTACTGCTGAGCTCGGCGGTTGCGATGCTCCAAAGGTTCAATATTCCGATGTCTCCACGGTCATCACCCCTTCCAAAACGCTTCGTCCTAGGTACTTAGAAGTGCACTCTTTGTACGTTGAAGCACCTCTTTCGTTGAATTTACCGTGGTATGGTTTTGAGATTGACTTTTTGAGATTTGAGACTTGAGTACTTTTTTTCATGGAGGGTTTACACCTTGTAGTCTTCTGGCATGCAGTCTATGGTTCTAGTAATCTTGGGTTTGAAAGCTAGCGATAACGTGGCCATCTGGGCTTATGGAAAGAAAAAAGAAGAAATCTCTCTGCTTGGCTATCAAAAACAAAAGTCTCTGCTTACTCTCTAAACTTGGCTATCAAAGCAAAAATCTCTACTTATTCAAAGCTCTCTCTTTTTTTTGGAAATCAAACTATTGCTTACTTAAATAAAAACTTCATTTTGTTACTCCCGCACTTGACTTTTTGTTCTTAATCTTAATAAAATATATTCACTTAACGTACTTTTCTTTGCTTCTGATAATCCAAGGAAACAACAGTTTAATGATTTCTTCATATGCATCATTATGAAGCAGTTTGGGGGTAATAATCACTATGTAACCTCACATAGGTAGTTCTTATTAACGACATGCCATATATTAATGTCAGTCTGTGCTATACAAACTTACAAGCGTTCTTCTAGGCTCTCAAATTCACATCCATGTATCATCTTTGAGTATTATACCATCGAATTCTTTTCATTGACGGAACGTATTCCTTGTAATAGATCTTTATCTAAATGTATTGACGATCTATTGAAAATACGAAAAAAAAAGAGGCTTCCTTCTGTAACTTCACTACCAAAAGATAGGCTCTTCTTGCTCTATATTCTCATATTTAACAAATATCCTTACAGAATCGAAGAGTGGTCCCTGAGAGTATAGGACATATTTATGAAGAAACTCCAGGTGGTTCATCTCTCAGTTGTACTTTTATGTCATGATTTGTTATAAACTCATGCATAATATTAGCACCTCAATAATTCAAGCTGATTCTTTTTTTATCATATTACATTTCTTCTAATTTTATATAAATATCCGCATTTGTTCTTATTTAATAAAAGCTTTAGTCAATCATCACATTATTCTTATTGTCCTTAGACTATTCATCTATGCTTATCCCGATCATCTCGTTCTTACCTCATAAGTTCTACTCTCTGTAGATCAAACTTCAAGTCCTTAGCACTACCCTGTTCAGCGTCTTAGCTCCCGCCCCGGCTCTTTCCTCTTTTTCCCTCCTCTCCATTCCTAGCTGAAAATACAACCCATTACAGCTGACGAAAATATGTTGGGACAGAAAAGAAAAAATTGGGCCAATTAAAAAAAAAAAAAAGGGACACTGATTTTGAAAATGGACACTCTTGAAAAATAGGACAAACAAAAAAAATTGGGATATCCAATCGAAAACTAGGACATTTACGGGGAAAAGGCAGCCTTTGAAGGTTGCTGGCTGCGTCGCCAGTTTCCCCTGTGCAAGAAAAAAAAAAAGGTGAACACTACATGCACCAGAAAATAGGCTAAATAATGTAAATACGAATTTATCATAAGTGGTCTTTTTTAATCAACTGACAAAATAAAATTAGAATAAATAAATAATAACAACATTTCTTTTTCTCTTCTTCTTAAAAGATAAATAAACCAATATAGCGACTTTATAAAACTAGGCTTAATGCGGCGCCGCACATTCAAAAGTTTTGCTGGGAGGTATTATAAGTAATGGATAGAGGTAGCGTCCGTAGAATTAATCTAACTTGTGATGTACTTTCTGGTGCAGGTAGCGTTTCCCAAAAAATAATGTCGGTCGAGTGCAATCGTTGCGACAATCGATTTGAAACCAAAGGTAAACGGAATAGGCACGTAATAGAAAAGCATGTTTTTATGATGACAGTTGATAAGTGTCATTTTTCTCATATTGATATTTACAACAAAATCACAAAGGGAAACAACTGTGTCTCGCACTCCTCGGGATTTCCGTGCCCGTGCTGTCGAAAATACCTTAGAAATGCAAAAATCTTGAAGGACCATTTGGCCAAGAAACAGCTACCATGCTTGTTTGTTTACAACTCTGTAGATCCTATTGCGCCTCAAGTCAATCCCAGAAAAAGCTTGTCCGCTTTACATGTTGAAACAACAGCCTCTGCAAACATGAGCGACGAACCATTATCTATTGCATCAACCACACCAAATATATCCACTGCGTCAACGCCCTCAGTTCCATCACCTACTTCCTCCTCGTTATTCTCTTCACCTGCATCTTCAACTGTATTTGCTGAGCTGGGCCTCTCTTCACCATCAATAGAGTATCGCCTACCTTTTAACAGTATTGACGTGTCTGCTCGATTTTATGGCTTTCAACTGGATATGCACAACCGGTTGCAAGAAGGTATTGCCATCACCATTGAAGAACATATGCAACATATATTAGCCCTATCTTCAGTTCTGTTGCTAAAGCCGGCGCGTACTCATAGAAATTTGCACAAGCACATTGATATCAACACCTGTGAAGCACTTCGGCGGCACATTCTTTCTGAGCAACAGCCTGTGTATCTCCCATTTCCAGCTTCAACCAGGGCGCGACTTGAAGAAATCATGGAGCAAATGGATATGTTAATTTTAGTGTCTGACAAAGCCCCAGTCAAAATCTATCGACTAAATGACTTTTGAATTTTGTTAGGATGGTGACCGAAATAGCAAGTGCATGCGTTTAGCTGCGTCGCATCAAATTTCTGCCCTGATACAAGATGATGGCCTCAATTCTACTCACAGGATTCTGCTGACCATTCGGAACATGTAAGCCTTTTGGGATGCGAAGATTTAACCAATAAAAACTCAAAACATTGATAGGGTGGAAAAGCTACCCCGTAATGCCATTGGATACGGGTCCAAAGAAACTGAATTAACCACAAGGTATTTGGAAGCAATCCTGACTGTCGTATTTGACCATGTCTAATACTAGCCTTTAGTGTGAGATCACATTTGATTTTATTATATGTACCTTAATTAGTACTCCTAGCTCTTTTATAATAACCTAATTTCTTTTTACTGTAAGATCTTCTTTTTACTTTTAATAAAAGAATAAAGCAGAGACTCATCTCTTCTTTACTTTTATTCTATACACTTACGCGAGTACTACAGCGACATTCAATACATCACTTATTCCTCTTTTCAAGGGCTTGGACAACAACATTGTTTTCAGATGGTAAGTAAAGACTTTTGGTGGAAAGAAAATGGGTATTGCGGAGAAGAGTGAGATTTGACATCCATAATGCAAATTGAATAGGACGTCTGTCAGCGACGAGAAAAAGCAAGCTACTACACGACCTGATGCCTCGATCAACATTATACATGGAGCATCCTTAAGCAAATGAATTGGCTGCGGCGAGGTCAAAGCCCAGTACCAGGCTCTCAATGGTCGGATTGTTGGCATTGATCTGATGCGCATCGCAGTGTTGGCCAAGACTGCATCGGGTAAACACAGGTTGATGGCCATCTTTGCCTTCATTGTTGTCGGTAAGCTTCGGTTGCGTTTCATCGGCTGTTTGCATCCTCACCTTTCTTTTTGTCATAGGCAAATATGCCACTTTCTACATACTTAATCGTGCTCAAACCCATCTGTACACCATGTGTGAAATCGCCTACATCCAACTCCCTTTAACCCTTGATCATATGTCCCTCTTTCTTTCACAATTGAACAAAATTGTCAAGGTCATTGCCTGCTTCCAGTACACTCTAAATAGCGGAAATCACAACTATGTAAATGATCCAGCTACACTCAGTGATAATATGCTCTACCATGCCACGGATCCAAAATTATTGCACAAGCGAAAATCGATTACAAGTCATTATAGCCATTGATCACCCTCCCTCTTTCGTAGCTTCTGATAACGTATACAGACTCTCTTCCAATTATATGTATACCTTGACCAATAAAACACATATATCGTTCAGGCAATACCCATATACCTCGATTAATTCCTCTAATGTCGGAATACCCTCCCTCCTTCCCTCCATCTTGAAATGGTGGGAGTTTCTTTACAGCTTCGTCCACTGTTTTGTTGAGCCACCTGGTGATAAGCGGAAAGATCTCAATCGCCCATGGTCCTGCATCTTCTTTTCCGTTATCATGTAATTACCATACATGGAATTATAAACATTCTTTATACACGTTTTTTATCGTTGACACGCCTATGGAATACTTAAATAATCTTAACATTTAAACCTGTTTGAATGATTTATTAATACAGCGAGTCAATTTTATTTTTGTAAAAGTCATATCCCGATGCTATAGTTTGGTTTCTGTCAAGACTTAAAGATGTTGTGATTATCCCTTTGCTGCTCAAAGCAGTACCGAGATGTAATCTACTGATTTCATCTGACGGCAATGATGCCAACACAAGGACATCATATTGAAACTAAATCGACAGACTTAAGCGTGTAATACCAACGAAGAAAACAAAGTTCTTGTGAAAGCTCAAGAAACTGCAGTTTTTGGAAGAGTTTCTTTAATCTTTGAAAGTCGTTTTTCTTTATTCATATGTCCTGCATGAGTAATGATTAAAAATATGCCATAAAAATTATACATAGCAAGGTTACTGAATGAGAAAAGAATGAAAGATACTAAATAGAACATTTTCGTGCGGTCATGATGGTTTAATGATCTTCTCTATTAGAAAGAGAAAGCAATCTTTTAGTTAAAGGGAGACTTTATTAAAGTTCATCATGCTCAATAGGTTCATTGAGATCATCATAAACAACATTTGTCTTTTTCATCTCTTCATCTTCCAATCTTTCCTGTTCTGTCTTCTCTTTAGCCTTTTTCACTTCTACCTTTGCTTCTTCTGACATGGCAACACCAATGTTCTTACGTAATAATCCTTCGACACGGCTTGTAAATTGGTTTATGTCCTTCAAAGGAAATCCACTTCGGATAGATGTTGTCTCATACATCAACTGAACCAAATTAGTCATGTCTTCAGGCATATTGTCTTCTTCTACATAGCTCAACAGCTTTTCAATCACTGGATGGTTAGGATTGATCTCTAGTATCTTCTTTTGAAGTTTAAGCGATTCCAAAACCATTTCCATCTGTGGGTTTTTCACATTATGTCCTTGAGCATCCAACACACGCTGAGCGTGTCCGCTCAAGCCATGCTTAGGTGCAACAATAGCAAAGGGAGAGGTCGTAAGACGTTGACTGATGGTTACTTTATCTATATGATCAAAGAGGATATCCTTTAACCAATCAGCCAAAGGTTTATATTTCTCTTCTTGTTCCTTTGTGTCCATGCTATCTTCCAATTCTAGGTCGCCCTTGGCAATATTAACAAACATTTTACCATTGTAGCCCGGGATGTGTTCGACAAAGGTTTCATCAATTGGATCAGTAAAGTACAGGATTTCGTAGCCACGAGCCAAGAGGGATTCGATAAACGGAGATTGCTCGATTTCAGAGACGCTGCTGCCCGTCATAAAGTAAATGCTCTTTTGATTAGCCTTGGCGCGTGAGATATAATCATCCAAACTAGTGCTGTAGGCTGTGGTGTTGTGAGAGCTAGCAAAACGAAGTAAACTGGTCAATTTTTTACGATAGGCTGTATCCTCAATGGCACCAAACTTGAGCATCGCGCCGTACTGAGTCAAGAAGGCATTATACTTGTCAGGGTTAGATTGAGATAATTGAGAAAACATGTCGAGAGCCTTCTTGACCAAATGTCGAGTAATAATTCGCAAGTTACGGTGTTTCTGTAATGTTTCACGAGAGACGTTCAATGGCATATCATCAGCGTCGACGACACCACGTAGGAAAGAGAGCCATCTGGGTAATAAATCAAACTCGTCAGAGATAAATACGCGCTTTACAAATAACTTGATTGGCTTAATGTCTTGCATTGTTTGATAGAACTTTTCAGACATGTAGCGAGGAATATAGAGTAAAGAGCGGAATTCGAGTTCACCTTCACCTTTGGAGTGAGACCAGCCCAGAGGTTCGTCACGGTCAAGAGTCAGAGATTGGTAAAATTCGTTATATTCCTTATCCGTTACTTCCTTGGCATCTCTTGTCCAGATAGGCTTTTGAGTATTGACCCTATCCCAGTCATAGACTGTCATCTTCTTGGGTTCAGTCTTGGTCTCTCCTTCATCCAATTCATCCTTGTCATCCTGCTGTTCCTCAACTTCATGTGCGCTCCAGACTTGAATAGGGAAAGTAATGAATTGAGAGTATTTGCGTACCAGTTCCTTCAGCGTCTTTTCATTCAAGAAACGTTCTGCATCCTTCTTTAGATAAAGCGTGATTTCTGTGCCACGACCAAGGGTGTTTCCTCTTGGGTCTTTAGCAATCGTGAAATCATTAACAGCTTCACTCATCCAGACATATTGCTCTTCTTCATCATTTGATTTACTTGCCACAGTGACCTTATCTGCAACTAGAAAGACAGAATAGAAACCAACACCAAACTGGCCAATCTGGTTCAAGGCATCCTTGTTATTGTCTTGCATCTTAGCCAAGAATTCAGAGGTGCCTGACTTGGCGATTGTGCCTAGATTTTCCTTGAGCTGTGTCTTGGTCATACCGATACCTGTATCTCTGATGGTAAGTGTCTTGTGAACAGGATCTGCCTTAATTTGAATATGAAGATCTGGAGACGACTCGAGTGCCTCAGGATGAGTGAGGGATAAGAAGCGAATCTTGTCCAGTGC
>JAMYHX010000770.1:0-13034 GCA_025529335.1 Rhizopus sp. PT2906 | reverse complement strand
TTTGCATAAAAACAGAAAATGATTGGCTAATATACACAATTATTTCAATGCTGATTGGCCATTCAATAAAGCCAACAAGTTCATCTTGATCTTTTCCCTCTCCATCAGATCTTAAAATAACGGGTTGATCACAATACAGTCCGGCTCCACTCTTAAATCGAGCACTTTTTGAACTTGGTGGTACATTTCTTGAACTTAATTTGGAACACTATGGAACATCTTATTTAAACAGGGACTTTGTTTAAATAGTTTTCGAAATGATTGTTGAGTAATATTGACAAGGTGAGATAAAGGGATATGGTTAGATACTTCGGTTATTCTTTGTGCGAGCGTTTCGTTTAGCCTGATTATACTTGGGTTAACAAATCTCAACAAACTTGATCCACAATCCTGATTTTTATTCGCATTTGATGCATTCACAGCCACTTTATGTTCTTCTCGGAAATTAGTCTTTTGCATTTGTTTTTTAAATGTTTTATTTTTTTTTGTATCGCCCGACATATCGCTAGAATCAAGTAAAATTCCATGAAAGGAACCATCAAGATATCTTTTTCTTTGAAATCAACTGGAGCTATCACTTTTTGTTCCTTATTCATGAGGAACACCCCTAGTGCTTGCATGGACATGCTCCAATGTTGTTTAGCGTCGCCTAACAAAATTAATCAATTAAGGTACAAAAAAAAGTGATATTGTTGCCTACCATGATCATGAAGGAAGTGTATTTTCAACTTTTTGAAAGTGTTGAACATGCCTTTGTTGTACGTCTGTGCAATAGTTTGCATTATGGAAAGCATACCGAACATTGCCTTTGTAATAGTCAAAGCTGACTTTACTGCCGTCGCCACTGCCATATCCAGAAGAAACTTCTGTCAATAAAATTTCTAGACTAGAAAAAGGGAAACACTTACATGCACCAGAAATTAGTCTAATATTACGGGCGCTACCTCTACCCTTTACCTATGATGCTATCCAAGAAGAAAAAAAGAGATAAAAAGAAATGTTATTTTAGTTTTATGTTGTCAGTTGATCAAAAAATGGCCACTTATGATAGATTCATATTTACATTATTTAGCCTATTTTCTGGTGCATGTAGTGTTGACCCTAGAAAAATCGGTCGCACTATGGCGAGAAGAACCGTGAATAATTCACGGTTGAGTGTGATAAAAATGGCCATATTCACGGTTCTTCTCGCCATAGTGATATTTTATTTTCAAAAAATGCACCACCAAGTTCAAAAAGTGTTCGATTTGAGAATGGACGCACTGTACATCAAAGGATGAAACAATAGAGATAATCGATTCATTTCTCGAAAAAGAGAAACAGATGAGCATATTAGACAGATAGACGGAGAGTTTAGTATCTGTTCTGTGTTCTATGCGAAAAAAAAAAACAGGGGAAGTGCACTTGTTTATAGACATCATTTGTTGGTGATGATATTTCGTTGATTATATTCTTTTGTTTGATTTCAAGAAAGAAATGAAGGGTGAATAGAAATGATATGTCTAAAAAGTGGATGATGGGAAACATGCATAGTTGTAAACCAGCGAAGAGTCAATTGAATACCTTTACTTTTAAATAGAAAGAAGATCTATTAAATAATAGTGGATGCGAATGTTTATAATGAGAAGTGATCACAAGTATCTGACATCGTCTATTGGCTGAATAAATAGAGAAACAAGAGATATATCATCTATGAACATGACAACCTCATCTTTCTTTGTATTCATCATGATTCTATTGAGGTTTTCTTTATTGGACCCAAAATGATGTGATGAGAGCCTTTGTGTACGTTTCAAATCTCAAGCAGCCTTTTAAACTTGCTCCAATTACTAAATGCACGGTTGAAGTATGATCTGACAGTGCTCAGGTCACTAGACACTATATATTTTACGTCATCATTCATTTCTAAGACATGAAAACTCTTTTTCAAACAGAATGATCAAATCGTTTGCACCATCTTGATAGCTTTACTTGACAGCTCAAGTAACTTTTCTTTTCGTGAAAGCAGCCTGTTGAAAAAAGTGATTCGGAGATTCAAGAGACCTTTTTTAAGTTCCCGAAATTTGAATGCCGTCTGAATTCAACTGGTAGTAACGTCATAGTTTTAAATAAATGCATTACTGTGCACATTTTCCACTCCTTTTTTTAACTTGTTTGATGTCAGCACCACCTATTAAACGAACCGTAACAGAACCAGCATCTTTAAAAGAAAATGATAGCCTTATAAAGGACAGGCGTTCTAAATTCTTAAAGAAACGACCACTTTTATTCAAAGCGAGACATACACAGTTTGATTTGTCCAACCCAGATAACCAAAATGAATCCTTCAGAGGATTCTATACACTATTTTGGATAGCCATGGGATTTTACGTGATACAGGCTGCTATGAAATGCTACGAGCAAGAAGGAATATTGATTAGTTTGGGATTTTACAGATTAATATCCAAAGATGGCCTGGCGCTTCTCATATCGGACCTGACGATGGTTTCCATGACATTATTCAGTGTGCTATTCTCAAAGTTATTTTTATGGAATGTATTACCTTATGATACCATTGGATTCATCATCCAACATATAGGGCAAGCTTGTTTCTTGTTCTTTAATATTTATTGGACTTTTTGGAGGTAAGTTTGCCCTTTCTCTCTCTCTCTCTCTGTGTGTGTGTGTGAGATCAAAAGGAAGGTCTTTTTAATTATTAATATGCTGCCACTAGAAATTGGCCTTGGGTCCAATCAGGCTTCTTTACCATGCATACGATAGTGATGATGATGAAAATGCATTCATACACTACACTCAATGGAGATTTATCTGTTAAGTTAAAAAGATTGAATCAGCTAAAGGAAATAGTACCCAATTGGATAGCGGCTCGTAAAGAAAAAACCTACACCGAAGAAGAGACAAAGGAGTTAGAGGAAATGGAAGTAGAAATGTCATTTTTAGAAGAAGAATTGGTTCACGGAAGTACGCGCTTCCCAGATAATGTTACAATCATCAACTTTTTGGATTACTTACTTGTTCCCAGTCTGGTCTATTGGATGGAATACCCACGCACGGACAAGTAAAAAAAAAAAAAAAAAAAGAGAGAGCAAAAGCAAATCAATTATGTGGTTCTAACATTCAACTATGCGTGTGTATTAGGATCCGTATCTGGTACTTGTTTGAAAAAACTGTGGCTACGCTTGGAACCTTTTTGATTCTTTATGTTACAACCGAACGATTCATTATTCCAAAGCTCTATGATCCAAATATTTCGGAGCCTCGAGTGATCATTGAACTACTCTTCCCCTTCCTGATCAACTACCTTCTTATATTCTATATCATTTTTGAATGTATTTTAAATGCCTTTGCCGAATTAAGCAGGTAAGATGATAACAGTAATAATGTTAATAATATTCATTTTCTCTCTCTCTCTCTCTCTCTCATTAGGTTCGCTGACAGAAACTTTTATGACGATTGGTGGAATAGCATAACTTATGATGAATTTGCTCGTAAATGGAATAAGCCTGTTTATCAATGGTTGCTTCGACATGTTTATTCACACTCGATTGAATCCTATAAACTTTCAAAGACGAATGCCACCTTTGTAACCTTTTTGTTCTCATCCTGCTTTCATGAACTTATCCTGATTATTGTTACTCAAAAGATCCGATTATACATGTTGATAATTCAAATGTTTCAATTACCGTTGATTATCATTGGTCGATTACCTATTTTCAAAAATCGTTTTTGGTTAGGTAACTCTTTCTTTTGGTTAAGCATGATGGTAGGTACTCCATTACTAGGCATCTTGTACTGTCGTGAAGCAATCTGGGCTACTTGGCATCATGGTTAAAGTGTTGTTGTATGCAAAAAAATAAAGCCAGAAAACACCGTGACTTCTTTTTCACTTTTTCATTTGATGCCTGGGTGCATTTTTTTTTCTTACTCTTCTTTAATTAATTACTGTCAACTATGTTTGGTGTAATCAAGTCCATTCCTAGAGGTGCAAGCCGTTTACCATTAACATCAAAGAGAGGTCACAACTACTACAAAGGTAATTTAGAAAAAGAATAAAGATCATTAGACACATGTTGACATTCAGTAAGGTACCGGCTCTGGTGCTATGGGTAGACATACAAAGAAAGGAGGATATATCATTGATTGGAATAAAGTACGCACGTTTGTTGTTCCAGACTTGGAAAACTTTAATGTAAGATGAAAAGAAAAGTAAAGGTATTATTTAGATATTAATATCCTTTTCATAGCTTGAACCTTATGTATCCCGTAAGACACCTTTCCTTTCAAAATCCAACACAACTCAATAAGATCAGCAATTCTTTTTGGTTTTATATTTGTAAAATACGCAGTAATCAATACATTAAATACTAGAACATCTTTGCCCCCTTTTTATAAAAGTGTTAAAAGACATGAATACAGCATACCCATATCAATTCTTTTTGTATAAGGTCAATATAGCATATACGTATTATCTACAAGATTAGAACAAAATAGAAACGATATTGGCTCATTATTAGAGTTGGTCATTGTGTTTCTTTAATCAGTATGATCTCCAATTATTTTTTTTCAGATTAAAATTCTCATGTCAACGCTTTTTGCAGAATGGCTTTGAGATCACATTACATCGTTCTAGTCTCACACCAGGGCAGAGTGGTAATCGGTTGATAGGGACACCTAGTGGATGGTTTGTACTGTTGCATAGTGACAAATGTGAGCTACCTGATTTACAGAATAAGTCATAAAGAAAAACTAGAATCTTCGTTCACCAAAACTAGCTAAAATAGCTTGAACCCATTCCCTACAGAACGAGAACCTGTTCTAGTATTGTGGAGGGGAAACTCACCTTCCCAGAATAGGTCCTTGAACCCAATATAGTCGATAACCCTAGACCAACGGAGTCACGCCAAGTATAGAGCGCGTTGCTGTACTGTCTATGGTGAGGCCATACTCTATACCTATAACGGTTGTTGAGGTCAGCTTACCAGCCCGCATGGAGAGTCTACCACATAATGAATAGCACAGGCGCAACCAGGTCCCTTGGAGGCACTCTATTCAACGCAACGAGTATTGTTCACAAAAAGCTCGATGAAAATATCCCATAAAAACCTCACTCTTTGTCCGTGTGGCAGTACTGGAAAGTATCTCACACGTTACGAAAAGCTCGCTGAATCAATAATAGCGTCTACCTTGCGCTAAAATTTTGCATGAACAAAGTGTCAGTCATCCAAAATGTGAAAGGTACAGAAAAAACGGCAAGCACTTGGTGCACCAGAAAATAGGCTAATGCTACGGGCGCTTCCTTGGGGCGCCACCTATGTTGCCATACAACTTCACATTATTAAAGTCTCTGCCTAACCTAGGGCTATCCAGTTCACTCACTCAGATATAAAATACGATGTCATCATACTTACGCGTGCTTTTGCATCTTTGTTGACAGACTGACAACGTAAAATTAGAATAAATGAATAAATAACAACATTTCTTTTTATCCCCTTCTTGCTCTTGAAAAGAAATAATCCAAGATAATATCTTCATATAGTCATGTTTAGCTTGATGCCACACGTTGAAAAGCTTTGTTGAAAGACGCCATAGGCAATGAGTAGAGGTAGCGCCTGTAGTATTAGTCTAATTTCTGGTGTATTCTCTGGTGCATGTAATGTTTCCCTTAACAAAGATATTAAAGACCAGGCAGAAGTGGCATTGGATGCATGTGATAAGATTGAGTTAGTGTTAGGAAAAAATATCTCAAAAAAAGAATAAAGAAAATGATAAAAGAAAGGTGGAAAAATACATTAAAAGTGCTATGGAATTCACATTTCAAAAAGTAGGAAAATATTTGCACCAAAGGAAGATGAGGAAGCGGTGACGCCCATTGAGTCAATTGAAAGTGTCGACCTTTTCTTTGTAAAGAAATTTAAAAAAGATTTAAAAGGAAAAATGAATTGGAAGGAATGCTACGAGGAGGGTCGAAAAAAAAAAAAGAACTATTTGGCCGTTTTAGTAGTCATTTGTCATTAAAAAAAAATGCATTCAACGGAAATAGGTTAGAGATTGATATGTGCCTTGAAATTTGCCTGATTTAATAAAAATACAAAATGAAAAACAATCAATAAAGCCATACCAATACTGAGTTGATAGTCAAAGGATAAAGATATAAATAATGACAGATTCAAGTAAAGAAAGAAAAGAGGGAAAGAAAAGGATATAGGGAAACTTTGTCAATAATCTCGGTAGTGTTGGTAGTGTTGAATTAGTACTTCGACCTCTTTAAAAAGTTCAATTTCTTTTTGCTTTGTGTCCTTCCGCTCACTTTAAATCAAAGGATAAAGTAGAGAATCATTACCTCTTTGCTTTCATACTTACACATACTCGTATGCACTAACAACAATAACAACAAACTATAACTAATACCCCAAGTTGATGAAAAAAAGTCAAAATACAAGACTTGATGTTTATGGCTATATTTTTTCACATTTCCCCCTGTGCGATAGTCTAAGACCGTTGATTAAAGAGAAAATGATTAAACTTAATCAGAAAGATGGTAGCTCCACTAAGAGCATATACTAGAGTCAGACACATTTCTATTTTATGTTACGAAGATGTAAAAGTTTTTTACCTTACTGCAACAGAAAGATGAAAGAGTTGTTTGATAAAGGAGAAGAGGAAAACAAAGGAAGGATAATGCCCTAAAAAGAAACTATGAACATACCGGGTCCAGTGAATCCCAAGAGAGAAATGAGTGGCCAAATCTAATACTTATAGTAAAGGTGGTTCGAATAGACCATCTAGAGAAGAGGAAGCTTCAAAAAGAGAGTTAAAGAACTAATGCCGGCTCTGTAACAAAGCAGAGTATAGCAAAGAGCATAGATGTGAGGAATATCTTCAATTCCGATCATACTTTGAAAAGAGACAAGATGGCAGGGTAGATAATAGTACTGCAGTGAAACCCAAAAACCTTAACTATACTGGTACCCTACAGATACAGAATAAGGCCATTATTCGAAGAAAGAACAACAAAAGAGTAAATAATATAAAGAAAAAAAAGACCCTATAGAGACAAAAGAATACCATGACGAAGAGAATGTAAAGCTCTTTCAGAATGTCATGAAGAATATCAAAGAGAGTCATAGAGAGCAATGTATGTACAAATATTTGGCATTAAAGGATAATGAACCAGATGATAAAAGAATAATGAAACAGAATCCTTATGTTCCATTAACACTATTTTTATTGCAGAGTCAAAGGCTATATGCCCTCACAGACACTGAGTCAGAGATATCGTTAATTAACGATAAAATAATAGAAAAGTTAAAAATAAATACTATAAGAGGTCATATGCAACTCGCGGGTAATTCAAAGATTGAAAGAGTGGGTCAAACAGATCTTTTAGAGATTAAATATAATGGTAAAAATGTAAAGCACAAGTTTGACGTGTTAAAGAACTTAGTTTGCGACGCACCTGTCTTGTTCGGTCGTTACATTCTTCCTAAATTGAGTATCGCATTAGTGAGTGTTGCCACTAACTGGGATGATAACAAAGCCATATTCGATGACTCCATAGAGGATAAAGAATATATTCCTAATGTGTCTAATTCTGGCACAGAATTGGAACACAAAACGTTGCTTACCGCTTTGCAACCAACAATAGAGTTAAATCAAAAGACAGATATAAAAGAGCTATGTGGCATTTCAGAGGCAGCTGTTCATTTGGAAACGTCTTATGGTGTCTTTACGAATCAGCGTCAATATCCGATAGCGGATGCATTAATGCCAATGTTTGAAATGGCACTATCATACCTGCTGCACCTATATCCCGGAATCGTCCTATCACGTTTGTTCCAAAGAAAGATAGCAATGGGAATGAAACAGGATTTAGACCTTGTCTAGATCTACATAACCTAAACAAGCTATTACTTCATACGATCAACCTACCCCGTTAATCCAAGAGGTATTCATTGAAATTAGAGGGTCCGATAGCTTCTTCACACTGGATTTACGTCAAGCATGTCATAGATTACCCATATATGAACCATATCAGATTAAAACAGCGTTTACACATAAAAATAAGCAATATATGTTTAGAGCAAGTCCGTTTGGGCTAAAACATTTGAGCTCCTACTTCACGAGGGTTATGAACATCATTCTTGGTGAGTTCTCCTTTGTAAAAGCATATATAGATGATATCGTCATTCATTCGTCTAATAAGAAGGGTGATATGGCACATCACTTTGACTACGTTAAAAGAGTAACAGAGCGCTTGACTACAGCCAAAATGATACTTAATCCAGAAAAATACTATTTTGGTAAAAAGGCTATTTATTTTCTAGTATATTGTGTTTCTGAGAAAGTCAGAAGCTTGTATCCACTTAAAGTAACAAATATCTCTGAATGGCCCCTTACCTCAAACTGGTAGAGATGCAACGTGTTCCTGGGGTGATAAACTACTTTCATGATCACATTCTTCTAGCTGCACAGTTGATGGCTCCTTTGGGCTCCTTAAGGAGTATTGGCAGTCGTACCAAGATAAGATGGACACTTCGATTAAGAGAGAATTTTGAAACACTATGGCGTACAGGTCCATAAGTTGATCTGAAAGACAGTATAAAATCTACGGTTTCATGAATCGACCAATCAAAGTTTCTTATTTTTGTGTAACAATATCCCTCAGAAAAACGAAAAGGGCAAAAAAGAGACAATGGCAAAGGTTAATGAGCATTCAAAAGTGTGTATAATATATTTTAATCTTTTTAAAAGTTAATTTTATGATTCTCTTGGTTAATTTCTAATGATGTTGATTTCAGGTCATTGTCATGATCAGAAACCGTAAAGAAGTCTACAGAGCTACGACGTATAGCACACTGTTCTGCTACTTTTACCACTACTAGTTCCCTCATCTTGAATAACTCGATCAAAGTGTTCAATTTGATTTTGCCAGTACTTTTATATTTTTTAGATTTAATGATAGTAACCTTTTTAAAGTCTTCAACAACACTTTCTATTACTTCTTCTATTGCAACAGACAGTGGCTCAGGAAGAGTGTCTAGATCAATAAGTATTGAACGTCGCCATACTGGAGGGATATATTATCAAAGTTTATGGCATCTGAGCTCTTGCCATAGAATAGAAGAGGTCCCTTAGCAAAACTATAAGGACTAAATTCTGTATTGCGCCATAATGAAAAGGTTACTGGTTTTTTAAGGCACAGACCAGACATTGAAGTCTCGTGACTTGGAATAGCTGTTTACAACTATCTGTGCACTTTTCTCTTTTTTTTTTTTTCTGGCTATTTTTCTCTCTTTCTTTTTCAAACCAAAAATATATATATATAAATATATAAATATAAATATATGCCAAAACAGAGACCTCCCATTTCAAGCAGATTACGCAGTCGAGACAAATCTACGTCAAGGACAAGCGCTGATTGTAACAAAGAATAAAAATAATTATATAAATATTCTAACATATAAACAGCAGCAACTAGAAAAGAAGAACAGCGTGAAGTAAAGACTGGTAAATAAAATGATAAGAGAGAGTGTGTGTGTGTTGTTTCATTAGATTAATTTTTTATATTTTATCAGTAAGCGAAAGCTCATTTTCACCAAGACACGATATCAATATATATCTGGATGAATTACATAACCCACTTTCATTCGTCAGAGGTACAAGCAGGGAGAAGGATTTAGAAGATGAGTCAGATAGCATTGTTCATACCTTTGGTCACCCTGGAGTACGACTATCTACTTTTTATAAGGCTAACGTGGCACCACCTATTCAATCCAAGAGGACAGATCATTTACACTCAAAAACTGAAATACCACAAGTGAGACCGTTGCCAGCGTCTTTCATTATCAGCAAACGCCAAAAGACATACAAGAAAAAGGCAGAAAAGAGATATAGTTCACCTTCGTCATCGCCTATTCTACCCGCATCGTCATCCTCTGCAACACCATCCCCTATTAGTCTCAATACACCTTCGTCTGCATCTGTATCACCACAACCACCACAAGCTTTACTTGAAGAGAAAAAACCGCCAGTGCCTGTCGAATCATCCCCAAAGCCGGAAAGAAAGAGACCCAAATATTCAAGAAGAAAGCGAGAGCTCAAGTTGCTTCAGCTAGATAGCAAGATAGTCTTACCCCCACCTGATACACCCAGAGCAAGCAAGCTCCGCAGTAATACGCCTGTGACTCGCGAACGAGCAGGGAAAGCGACAGCCGTAAAACAAGAACCAAAAGAAAGAAAAACAACCATTTCTAAGCCAAAACGGTCGCGTGTGGATAATAAGGAAGACAAGGGGAAATTAAAAAAGAAGGCAACCAAGCCTTTGCGGAAAACAAAAACCGTCAAGGAACCAACACCTTCTCCTTCTTCAAGCACTTCAAGTACATCCAGTACATACGATGATGACTCAAGCGACGATAGTTATTCCAGTGACTCTGGCAGCTCCAGTACTGCAAGTTTCACCACCGATGAAAGCGATTCTAGTGTCGAGAGCTATTCGAGTTATACCTCTTCCAGTTCAGGTGAAGAAGACTTTGACAAAGAGCCATCTCCTACTTTCAAAAAGAAAGAATCATATTCTTCAAAGGAACCTAATACGCGCACAAAGACGAGTACTAACAAGACGAACACTCATTCAGAGACACCCAGCATCACCAAAAGAGCCACACAGAATAGTGATAATGATGCGCCTCGATTAGAAAAAGACATGTCACACAGATCTCTTTTTTCATCCACAAGAAAACTACCGTCTATAAAGCAGCTCAAGATCGCATCTAAAAGAACACCTATCAAGAAAGTCACGTTTTCATGTCCAGTTGTTGCCGACTATCTTCCCAAGAGAAGAAAGACAGTTCAATCGCCAGCAGTCTATAAACCAAGCCATATACCCCTTCCATTGAGCGCCACGATACCTTTAGATACCGTGATGGACACAAAAGAAAAAGAAGAAGAGTATGAGAGAAGACAGTTCCGATTATTTGTACATAGTAGATATATAAGCAATGAAGAAGCTGCTCTGGTTGCCATGACAGTGTATAGTGATAAATCAATTGGACCAGCTGATCGACTTGTTATGTTGCTTCAGAATAATTTTAGCAGATTCAGGAGAAAGTTAAAGAGAATATTTGATGATCTTTCAAGATTGATCAGCATTAGCAAGAAGGAGATGATAAAGGATGAAAGAAGGATGAAAGCACAGATATCTAATCAGGTAATTATTTAAATGGAGGGTTAAATATGCCAAGATCCCTTATTTTCTTTTAACAGATGACAGATGAAGTATTGAGATCTATTTGGGAATATTGGATTGATGAACCTTATATCAACGCTGGTGAATTTTTCGAAAGCATGGCATGCGTTAGTTTATTAAAAGAAGTGACGGTTCAAGCAGTGATATGCCATTATAAAGAAAAATATCGTATATATACTACAGAGGAAGCTTTTGAAGAAATGAAGAGATTGGATAGAATTACTCGAGCATTACAGCTTCCTGAATATGTAGAAAACTCATCTAATAATCATGACGCATAATTCCCCCCCTTTTTTTCTCCTCCTTTTATATATATATATATATATATTTTTCATAATAAAAAAACAAATATTTGTATAAACATATTTTATACCTTGCTTTTGTTCTTTTTCATGCACTATTTAAATTGAGTATTTTTACGTGTTTAACGGTAGAATGTAATTATTGACAGATTGCAGGATTTGTTCCTTTTTTTTTTTTAAAATCATATATTACAGAGTGATCTATTTAACTGCATATAAATATTTCAACAGTGTGACAAAAAACTTGCTGATACTTTTTTTTTTTCAATAATTGAATATATTATGTAAAATCAGAAAAGATCTTCAAGACTGAATTGTGTTATTAAACCCCTTTTTTCTGATTTTATTATCATCAATTATTTGTGTTAGCTGTTCTTGATGACATGCTATATTTTTTTTTGTTAAGAAAAAAAATATTTATTAGATCAAATTGTTGCATTGCATTATTGCTTTACCGATGTTTCTGAACATTAACATAGTAACTTTATTTATCGTGTAATAAAATAATCGTTCGAATAGTAAAAATGCCAAAGACAAGCCATTGTCTGTATTGGTATAAATAATCCATTAAAAATCATAAATTCTTACAATGAAGCGAGAATTAAAAATAATGAAACAAGACACACTTTAAATAGGTTGTATAACACCTTTATTATTTTTTTATGATAAAATCATCACATGTATTATCAATCAGTCCTGGATGCACTGGTGCTTTCACTCCTAATCTTTGAAGCATATGGATCAAGTGGTGTTCCAATCTTCGAATCTAAATGCTATAATTAACCTTTTATACTTTCAAGAGACAATGTGTCTTTATTACCAAAAGAGCTGGTTTATTATCGCCTTCTTCAGTAATAACTTGACTTGTCCAAATAGTCAAGTTTCCATTACGGTTGCCAAACAAGACATCTGTCAAGATACGATCACCCACAAATGCCACTTGTTCTGGTTTGATTGGCTTCACATAGTCTGCCAAATGATGCCCTCCATCTGGCTTCTTTTCTTCATGCTTTAACACCGTAACGCCTAGGGATGCTTCTAAATGTTGGGCCTGTATAAAAGACATGTTTATTGCCCTGTCCGTCTTTTGCTTTACTGCTTTTTTTTTTTTACTCATCTTTATGCCCCACATCGTCCTTTGTGCCTGCAGAATTAGAAACAATCATCACCTTGTCTTTACCAAATGTCTTTTTACATTCTTCCCAAGCGTTCTGTTGACGTGTATATAAGTCGGAAGAACAATGGTTTCTCTAGCTTAATTTATCCATACCTCAAATGGTGGATGTATATTAGAGGCATAGGGTGCTGTTAGGCAATTATCCTTATCAAATCCAATCGCTTGTATATTCACTTGCTTTTTTAAAGCTGCATAATTAATACAACTCATATCTAGATGTAAAGACAGAATGAGATCTACAATAACCGCTTCTCATTTCAAGATCTCACCTTTGACAATAATATGTGGCATAGCAAGACTAGGGTTC